>PVLA01002627.1:0-256773 GCA_004027455.1 Hydrochoerus hydrochaeris | reverse complement strand
GAGAGAGAGAGAGAGAGAGAGAGAGAGAGAGAGAGAGAGAGAGAGAGAGAGAGAGAGAGAGAGAGAGAGAGAGAGAGAGAGAGAGAGAGAGAGAGAGAGAGAGAGAGAGAGAGAGAGAGAGAGAGAGAGAGAGAGAGAGAGAGAGAGAGAGAGAGAGAGAGAGAGAGAGAGAGAGAGAGAGAGAGAGAGAGAGAGAGAGGGAGAGAGAGAGAGAGGGAGAGAGAGAGAGAGGGAGAGAGAGAGAGAGAACTTATTAGATGGCTCTAGAAGACATCTTTTCTCATTTTACTGGCTTGGAATTGATCACATATTCAAGACCTAGGCATGTTTGCTATACAATAAAGAAAGAAAGAAAAGGCAAGAGCTTGTGCTGTTTTAGAACTGAGCCAAATGACTTTAGTATTTAGCTTGTATGTCAAGTCAGTGTGAAGAAGCTAGAGTCTCTAAGTTTAAGTGGGACAAATTTATGGGAGGATAACATTTTCTATATTAAAATTGCATTATCATTATAATAACTATCACAAGATCATATATCCATTTGATTAGTCATGTGTTACTAGGGATCCATACTTCTGGCTTCAAATCCACTGTATACATTATGTAATAGATAAAACAAAATAGAAAAATGAATATGTAAATAATATTATAGGTAAATAGGCATCTCACTCACCATGAGAAAATCATCCAATTAAATAAAAACAACTAACATTATGTTAATATGTAAATAAGTTCTAGTTAGTCACATTACATAGTCCTTAACATGTTAGCTAAGTATATTTGAATCAAAAGTGACTTCTTTTTCCTTCAAGGATGTAGTGTTACTCTAAGAAAAGGCTTATTGAATTAGGTTAGAAAGCCACTGAGTGGTGCATTCCAGATTATACATTTCATCATAATGACTGAGGGATTTCCTGACAGCACCTGTGGAAATGCTTTCTAGATGACATTAGGATTAAAGGAGGCCACATTGTACCATACAGTGAACTGGAGATCAGTGAGTATCACTGGAACCAGGTATTAGGATTTGTATTTGTATTCAAGCTATAAAAATCTTGGCACACAACTGAGAGATAAAGTGCACATAAAAATGTATTCACTTACCCATCAAAATAGGTTTAAATCACAAGTGTAAATATGTGCAATGTAAAATATTTAGGACATACCTAGGAGGAGAGTTTTATTACATCAGAGCACTTGTGGGTCCTTTGATTGAATGACAAATCACACGTTGGTGTCATAGGAGGAGGTGTGTGAGATTATTCTGGGGTCAAGATAAGCAAGGTCAGGCTGGGGGTGCAAAGCAAAGTGAAATTGCCTGTTCTGATCCTAGAAATATAGTTCAAGGGAGCATAACATGTCCCAACAATTGTCTTTTCTAATCTACCTTAAATGTTCTAATTATTTCAGAAAGATTTAAGTAACCATAAATTCTCTTCCCTTGCATCTCCAAGAAAGTGATAGAGTGTCATCAAAGTATACTTCTTTGTATTTGATTGTACTTTAAGAAAGCATCTTAAAATCAACTTTAGCTGATACAGGATATAAAAACTACATAGGTATTTGAGAAATTAATGAGTTGTGTTGTTGTTGAGGATGTTACTTATGCTAGGTTTAAAATTTCAATTGTTTTCATCCTATGTGTCATACAAAAATGACAGAAAATAAGTAACTATGATTTATTTTCTGTACACATAAAAATAACAACTATATGCAAACACTCCTGTAATTTTTGTGAGTATAAACTCATTTAATAATCCTAGATAATGTGAGATATCTTTTCCATTTTTTTCCTAAATGAAGAAAGTAAAACAAACATGAATTTACCTGTGGTAACCTAGCAGGTTTAATAGAGCTAGGATTGAAAAGTGGACACGTAAACCCCATGAACAAAGTTCTGAATCATGGTGTCAAGTTATGCTACTTCTTCAAATAGGCATTTAGAGTAGAAAAAAATATATAAAACTGTGCTTTCCAGCCTTGGTGCAACTCTGCAGAGGTTTAATTTTTTTTTTTTTTTTGTCAATTGACACAGTCAAGAACAATAAATTATCCTCTTGTATGGGTTTCAAGAACCAGGGTTCTTAAAGACCCTTTTAAAAAACTTTGTATGTAGCTCTAGCTGATGGTAGGACAGAATTCATTTATGAGTTTAAGGACAAACACAGCCAGAGTGTCCATAAGAAGAATCTAAAAATCCGGTGTCCTTGAGCAGTGCACTAAAATTTAATGCAAACAGTGATTAAAAAGCCGTTACTTTAAAAACTAAACTCCCCTGTCATCCATCTATGCTTAATTTTACTTTATAATGAAACTGCTTTAAATCACCCCACGTTAAAATTTCTTCTAATGCCCCATTCATTGGTAGCATCTTGCATTCATACACACTCTTGTGCATCTGCCCACTTAGACTTGGTTCTGAACACTCCTCTGCGCTTCATTTCTATGCTGCTTAATTTCTTCTTTCGGTTACAAAATATGCAGCCTATTTACGTCTATTGGAAAAGAAATTGCAATGTGCTTTTGAAATTTTAGTTGCAAACTTACAAAATCTATTCATAATCAATTTGGCAATATTTGTCAATAAGCTAAATTCATGTTTTTGACACATCTATTCCAGGGAGAGGAAAATTATCCATCACAGAATTTTTATAAGAGGAAAATAAATCTTCTGAGAAAAGTATCTACTGAAAGGAAACATTTAAAACTATCGTGATGGTTTTCTGCATAATTTTGTATAATATTAATTCAATATCTTACTTCAAAAGTAAAGTAAGTTTAGAGAAAATGAATTATTCTGTATTTTTCTATAAGGAAACATTTAAAAATAAGTAATTGGTAAATACATAGTTATAGAGATTGATTTAAGTATATGTGAGACTAGTAAACTCTAGAACATTATTAGGAGAAACTTTAAAAATTCATACATAAGTTTCTGCTCTGATCTCTAGGATTTCCCTCCTCAAGTTCTGTGAGGGTTTGAATTGTTCTTGTTTTTCGACCATCGTAAGATTCAACAGTAAGTTAATTATTTGAGTTTGCTGTGCTTTTCTAAATCGTTGGTTGAAATAAGCTTCTGTTTTGGGACTATTTTTATTGTATCTCTTAGGTTCTGGTTTATTGCACTGGCATAGTTATTTGATTCCAGAAATTGTTTAATTTCTTTTGTGATTGTCTTGACTTCTTTTGTGACATGTTGGGTATTGAAAAGTGTGCTATTAAGTTCCCCAGTATTCACATTTTTGTGTGCCCTTTTCCCCCTGTGATTGATTTCTGGTTTCAACGCAAAATAATATAAGAGTAAACATGAAGTAATTTTGCTTCTTTTGTACTTATTTGAGCAAGATTTGTAGATTAGAATTTGATCTGCCTTGTAGAAAGTTCAACGTGCTGCTGAGAATAAATGTGATTCTGTAGCAGTAGGGTGAAACACGCTATATATAATCCATTTGTTCAAAGGTCTGGTTCAGCTCTGATATTCCATTTATTTTGGTTTAGTTCATCTGTCTCATTGGGAAAGTTGAGTATTGAGGTCACCCACTCTGATCATGTTGTTGATGACTGATCTTTTATATCTATTAGTATTTGTTTTATGAAATTGGAAGTATTTGATGCATATATACTTACAAGTGCTATCTCTTCTTGTTGGATTATTACCTTAAGAACTATGTAGTGATGTTTTCAGTCTCTTTGGATTAGTTTTAGTTGGAAGCCTAATTTGTTTGAAATCAAAATTTTTTGCTTATGCTGTCCAGGTATAAGAAATATTGTTTTCCCTTCTATCCATTTTTAGTCTACGAATATCACTGTGGAGTTTCTTAAATGAAACTGAAAGTCAGATTCTGTTTTTTTGGATCATCTGCCGATCTGTGCCTTAGTTAGAGCACCGAGGATATTAACATTGATAGTAAATAATAGAAAGTGTCGATTTATTCTTGACGTTAGTTTTCTGTTGACAGCTCCTTATTTTTCTCTTCTATTTACCTACTTGCATTATGTATTCATTTCATCTTCATGTTTGAATTTTTTAACTTCATGTCTCTGTTTGTGATATTCTTAAGTATTTTCTGGAGTACTGGTTTTGTATTCATATATCTTTTAAATTGTTCCACTTTCTTGAAATGTAATACTTTTTCCATTTGTTTTGACAGAAGGTTTCATAGGACATGTTAATCTGAGATTGAAGTTGTTTCAGGGCTTAAAATATATGGCTATAGTGATTTAGAAAGGCATGGTAGTCACACAAAGGTAGACCTGTGGGTCAATGGAGCAGAACAGAGCATACAGAAATAACCCCAGAAGCATTCAGCTATTTGATCTTTGACAAAGGGACCAAAATTGTATTTTGGAGGAAGAACAGCCTATTTAGCAAAGTTGCTGTGAAAACTGGCTAACTACAGGCAGAAGTTAGAACCTGAACCCACATCTCTTGGCAGGTACTAAACTAAGATAGAAATCAGCCAAATATCTAAATATTAAATGAGAAACACTTAATCTACTGGAAGATAAATAGGTATGACTCTTGAGATCATAGGTGTGGGCAGTGCCATTCTGAAAAGGCCTTCATTTGCACAAGAAATAGTAAGAAAAAATAAATAGGATTGTATCAGATTTAAAAGCATCTAAACAACAAAGGAAACAGTAAACAAAGTGAAGAGACTACCTAAAAATGTCAAAATATTTGCTAGCTATTTTGCACACAGAGGCTTTATAGGTAAACTACAAACTTGACTCTAAAGAAAGGGAAACTTGAGAAGGAGGAGGGAGATGGGTAGGGAGGGGAGGAGAAATAAAAAGAATAAAAAGATGTTAAATAGAATTACCTACTTCCTAAAATGTCTCTAACCCATAGACTAAAAGATGTAATAATAATAATAATAATAATAATAATAATAAAACAAAAATGCAAACAGAAGAAAAAAAATAAAGGAGGATGATTTTAAAAATCTAAGCATGTCCCTTTTTTGGGCATCCTTTCTCATTGATGATCCCCGGCTGCTCTGAATTCTCTGAGATTCCCATCAACACTTTAAAGATATCTTGCTTCAGTGCATTTTGTAGGCACTGCTAAGTACATGGAATTAGTTTTCTTCATAACACCTCACTGAAGCAGGGAGTAGAATGATGGCAACCAGGCAACTGGAGGATGGAAGTTTGGGAAACCTTGGTCCAAAGATTTAAAAGATATAGGAAAAATGTATTCAAGAGATATAGCATGCATCATGGAGGAAAAAGTTAGCAACAATGTACAGATGGGGTTACATCCCAGTAACCTGCCACTGAAAGTGCATTCAGTAATGCATTTATTATAGCCAGCCTATCAAAATCACAGCTCAGCATAGCCTAACTTACACATGCTCAAAACTAACGTTAGCTGACAGCTGTACACAATCAATGCAAAGCTTGTTTTATGATAGAATACTGAGTGGATAACTTGTTGAATACCTGAATCTGACAGAGGGCATTGGTGGTTTACTCTCAGGATTGTACGTGTGGCTGAGAGCAGGTGTGGGTCACCACTGTGGCAGAGTACCCTACTCTGTGTCACTTGTGCAGTTAAAGGTTAAAGGTTAGGAACCTGAATTATGGTTTCTGAATAATATAGAGGGTTTTCACATCACCATTAAGTCAGAAATCTTTTAGCTGCATCATTATTAACTTGGGAATTATCTTTATTATATCATTTAAATTTTTTTCTGTTTTTTTTAAAGGTAGTAGAAATACAACAGAACAAGACAGAACAAAGCCAATTGAGACAGTGCAGAAAATTTGGTACAAAACTTCACAGCAGGTTACTGGGATAACAGTAATAGGTACCATAGTATATCTCATTATCTTCACAATAGTTGCCTAATCAATTAGGTATAGCAAAATCAAACCAAAGGCAGAACATTATAAAATCAATTGAAAGAGAGTATTGAATAGAGTTAAGCAATTAATCATAATGAAACAAAACTGAAAACAACACTTGCTTTCAAAGAGAAGAGAGGAGACCCACCATATTTTATACCAATTTTAAATGTGGTTATTAAAAAAATTATTAACTATGTAATGCAATACACATACTAGTTCATTTAGCCTTTCCATAATATATAGAAATTTTAAATCATGATGCACACAACAGACATGTACAATTTTTGTTAATTAAATAAATAAGCCAGAGTAAAATTGCAAATATCACCTCATTTCATTCAGACTCTATAAATGAAGGGTTCAAATATCTTTTTCTTGATAGTTATATAAGAAGTTCCTCACTTAAAATCTGTTTCTCCTCTATTTCCCTCTATGTAGCATATTACTATTAAGACTTTGGTCTCTCAGTTTCGATCATATTTTTTGTGTAGCAATCAACATGCCTGTCACTTGATGGGAAATCTGAGAATATCTGTAAAATGAATAACTCATTGAATGTGTGAATAAAATGCCCACGATTTTGAAAAAGCCATTAGAAACTGTTAAATAACTGTTTCCTCTTATGCATTTCCTGATCCTATCAAGTATGATTTTCCCTCACTGAAATGAAAAATTAAAGGATTATGGTTTTTATTAGAGTTTTCAACATAAATTGAAAGTCTTTCGGCTAAACAAATCCATGACAAAAGGGGCCTAAACTGATAAAAATGACATCATGGAGAGTAGAAAGGGACAGGCGATATTTGTTTCACTCTACACGTGCACAGAGAGAAGATCACGGGAACAGAGAGAGGACCATCATTTGGTAAGCAGGAAGAGTTTTCATTAGAAAACAGTAATTCCCACACTTTCATTTTTAACTTTTTGCCTCCAAAATTGTGTGAACATAGAATCCTGTCACATTATCCAGCCTACTGAGTCCTGAGCTAATATGATAATCAAATCGGTTCAGAGATGAACTGTAATTCACAGTCACTTAGAAGTTAGTGAACATTTGCAGAGCTTGCCACCAAACGGGCTCCTCCTGACACCTTTTCTTTCTTCATCATGGTTCTGCACTCTCAATGATCATTTCTCTGGCCGTTGCTCTTAGTTTTATATATATTTTTTACTCTCTCTTGAGTGACTGTGTAAATTTAAAATTGAGCTATTAGTCTCAAGCTAACTTTTAGTATTGACATTAACTGTTACTAGAAAGTGAAATTAGTTAATTAATTTACTCCTGTTCAGAACGGCATTAAAGGAAACATGAAGTAACTCAGTCCTCTGCTGTACATTCTGCACTCCATGTCAAGTGGTGCATAAAGCAGTACTTTCTCTGAGGCAGACTCTCTCTACTCTCTCTCTCTACTCTCTCTCTCTTTCTCTCTCTCTCTCTCCCCCCCTCAGCTACTGGGGCTGAATTACCTTCCTTGTTTTAAAGTGACAAGAGAATAAATTCCAGGCTGACTGCTGCATACAGGTCTAGGACCATGCCAGTGTCTGTGCAAATCATTGAATGCTGTGTTATTTTCATCATGCACATCATATGTGACTCTCTCCATAACTTTTGCTTTTACCTCCTAGGTATTTAGTGAGTGCCAGGAACCTCAAGGTGCATGCATTTTCCTGTAATTGCCTCAACTTTATCAATCTTTGTATCAGAGTAGTATTGCATTATATAAAATATCACATCTTCTTTATCCATTCATCTATGGATGGGCATGTGGACTGATGTCAATAATTATCGATTACAAATTATGCTACTGTAAACATGGGTGTGGATATATGACTGCAGCACGATGCTTTTAATTGTTTTGAGAAAATACCGAGAATGGGAATAGAAGCACACAGATGTTCAAATATTACATTGTTTCTCTGATGTGAGAAGCAGAAAATGTAAGTAAGCACCAAAATGTATACTAGTTATCAGGAGATGGGAAGGAACTATTCAAATGAGAAAAGGGACAAGGGAGGAGAGTGGGGGAACAGAAGAAAGAGAAAAGGAAAAAACAATAGAAGAAATAAAGGAAACAAAGCTTTTGCAAATAAGGAAGGGAAGAGACGTTAGAGGGAAGGTAGGGGATTGAAGAAAAAAGAAGAGTCAAGATACATTATGTACAGGTACAAACTCCCTATGATGAATATGATCATCATATAAATCTAAAATGTATCAATACAATTAATAATGAAATATTCTCCTTGGCTGAAAAAGGAGTAGACCTTTCTGAGTTTGAATCAATAGTTATTTTTAATAACTGGATCAACTACAGAAACATATTTCAGTGCAATTTTTGCTCTGCTGTGAACATTTTGGCTGGGAAAGTATAATATCTGTTATTTTTATCTATAATGTTTAAATGGGAAAGAGAATTAAGAAAAGAGAGGGAGAAAGGAAGAAAAGAAAAGAAAAAAACGATGAGAAAAGGAGGAAAACATTGAAACAAAGAATTTGCAAATAAGGAAAGGAAGAAGAGTTGAAGGGAGGCTGATGGAATGGGGGAATTGAAGATATATTAGGTACAGGTATAAATTTCCTATAATGAATGTCATCTTTATGTGTCCTTAAAATGTACCAATCAACTTAATTAATAAAAAAATAATTCTCAATTCATTTCTTTAAATATGAAACCTTAAACAAAAATAATATATTATGAAGTTTGAAAGAAATATTTGTTTAATATATGAAGTTGAGGTTGATTTTCAAATTTAAAACAAAATTGTAAAAGGAAGATATTATTGACTTCTAATTATATTCCTCATGGGATTTTCATCTGGTGTCAGTTTGGGAAACATGAAATTTGTTACTCTATATTTCTCTTACTTAAATATTTTTATTTCCTCAATATGTTATATTATAATGTACTAAATATAATGCATTACTTTTCAAATTTATCAACACTCTTGAACAATTCATTGCTTTTCAAACTGCTTATTTATACCTAAAATTGAGCACTACTTAAAATGATTGAACTTTACCCACACAATACAAAACAAGCATTTTAAATGGAAATGCAGAGTAACTGGTGAAAAGTCTGAGGCACAAATTACTGTTGAGCAAGTAAGCCATTATTGTCGATAGAATCTGTATTTCTACAGTATTAAGTAAAGGAAGTTTAATAAATCTTCAGATGAGTATACCATGCTTCATGGAAAGAAACACTGGCCAACTTATGATTAATGACAGGGAAAATATTGACGTTGATGTGCATGTTGGTGATGATGATGGATCCGATTAACTATCACATTTGACTTTTTATTAATATATTCTTACTTGCCTTCTAGAAGTTCCCTGTGCTGGGAAAAGCTGCTGTAAGTTTTTTCCCATCTGTTCATACAGCTAGAATTCATCAAAATACAGTAAACAAAAATATTTGACAATGAAAGTATACAGAAGGCTATCATTTCTGGCTGTTGTCATCACTGCTATACTTTATTCAAAAAAGAAAAAAAAATAATATTAAAGGAAAGCTAAAGGCGTGACTCCTTCTAGCTGCTGTATCTAAATTTGTAGTTTCTTAAGGAAAAGCAGTGAATGGATGACTACATCGGAAGGGCAATTCTGCTTTCTGCAAACGGAGGACTTACATTATTACAAGGCCTCCACTTTGGTTTCTTTTCTTTTCTCTGGGACAAAACATTTAACATCCCCAAGTTAAAGGAAGAAAGGTTTCTTTTAGATTACAGCTTATTGAGGGTTCAGTTCACACTCAGTTGGCTCCCAGGCAGGGCAGCAGGGCAGTGGCATCCCGAGGAAAAAAAATGCACCCCTGGCAGGCAGGAGGCAGTAAAACTACAGCACCAAACCCACTTTCTTTTTATCCCATTCAGGCTATTAGTCACCTGGTTGTCGCCATCCACACCCAGGGTGGGTCTTCTCATTATCCCAGACCAGACCTAAACTGAAGCAATCTGAGAGTTAATTTACTTATCACATACCTTTAGTTCAGATTTACACACTCTAAGTCTAAACACCCTTGAAAATCCCCACCTATGAGGTTATGAGGCTTTAGGAGGAATCTGGATATAAGCCATAAAAACTTTCAAGAGGTAGAATTCCAGAACGCTAAAACTTGTGAATAGGGGTGTGTGTGTGTGTGTGTGGGGGGGGGTGTATCTCTGAGATATTCCCATTCCTTTGTGTTCAGGAAAGATTTTTAAGTATCAGGAATTGGTTTTATTTGTTACAAATAATGACATCTTCAATTCTGGTATGTTTGCAATTACTTGAACAGGACATTAGAAAGGGTACTTAAAATTTATTAGAGACCTATCTATACATTTTTATGAAAATATAAGAGAAAGATACAAGGGAACCTTTTAACTTCCTTTAGTCTGTGTATATCTTAGAGTTTAAAAACAGGAGAAAAGCTACAATAATTTACCCTGTCAATAGGAGTTTCCTAAGTCTGTGACCTCTCAAGTCAGTTTAGTCCTGAGACCAAGAGATGTTATATAGCTATTTGATATTGCAATTACTTATTATTTCTCAATTTCTTAAATATTTTTTCTAATTAAAAGATTCCTGATGCTAATATGTAGGTGTTGATCTCAAATTTCATTTGTGAATAACTTAATGACATCAAAGCTCAGTAAGCCATTTTAAACCTTTTAGCTTGTCTATTGATATTTGAATCATGAAATTAAATAATCCTTAGGAAGCAGGTGAGCTAATGGAAGTGGTTTCCATGTTTTCTTGGTACACACAGTGATAAAGTTATTGTGATGATTTTCAGCTCAATGATCTAGCTACTAGATATGAATATGGCTATCATGATTGATATTTCAAATGTGTCATTTGTTGTAACAGATATATTATTGCAGTTACTCAAACAGCATTATTTTAATTGATAAAATATAAAGACTGCATATTTTAGTGGTTATAATTTTATATATAAGCATATGTTACATAATTTTTAAATTAAATACACTTGTATCCTCAAGCATTTACATTTCTTTGAAAACTGAACATGTTTTCTTTTAGCTTTTCACATACACAACACATTGCTATTTTCTACATTTACATAATAGTCAACAGAGAATCAGAAATTCTTATTCCTGTGTCACCCTAACTCAGAACATATTCATCAGAACTCCTCTCTCTCCCAGCCTTCCTGTACTGTCCTTGGCTTCTACCCACCAAAATAGTACCCTGGTATGAGATTTGCTTTTTCAGATTCCAGGACGAATGAGATCATGTCATCTTTATCTTTCATCTGTTGATGGACACTTTGAATTTTTCCACTTTTGACTGTTTTAGGTAGTGCTGAAATGAACATAGCAGTGCCAATGTCTTTTTCCCATGTGAATGTCTCCTTCTTTAGCTATGCACTCAGTGGAAATAAAAATCCTATGGAAGTTCTAGTTTTTCCCATAATAGCTGCAACAAATTACAGTCCTCTGACCAGTGTGCTGGAGTGTTTTCCATATCTTCTGTAGTCCTAACTAAAATTAATTTTTCTGTGCCTGTGTGTGCAGTAGTCATTATAGGGACAATGTAATATTGCATTGTAGTGTGAATTTTTTTATCATTGTTCAGCACTGTGGCTGGCGTTATCCTCAGTGACATAATCCACTCCTTAGATCCCTGAGAAATTCCACATTTCAAAGAAAAATGGAGTCCACCAGATAATGGATATGACCTTGAACTCTGAACAGAAAAAGTGCTAGAACTGCATTGTCTTCTTTTCCAGGTGCGTACGTGCTGCAGGTCAAGGCCACAGACGCGGATGACCCGACCTATGGAAACAGCGCTAGAGTCGTTTACAGCATCCTTCAGGGACAGCCTTATTTCTCTATTGATCCCAAGACAGGTAAATTTTTTATTAGAGACAGCATCATCATTGCTCCTTCAAATATTTAAGCTTTAATTAAATCTTGGCATGGGAAATTGCCTCTTCTAATACAGCAATAAAGATTCAGTGAGCCGCACATTAAGCAAATAAGATAGCATCTTACCTGCCGGCTGAAGAACTATTTCCTTTGATTGAGCTTTGTGTAAACATAAATCTTTCCCCATTATATTTGTGGAGCCCAAACTTTCACTAGGGCTTCTCTGTTTGTCTTATTTTAAATTTTCAGACATGCTTTTAGTGAGGGGAAGGAGAGACTGGACAGATTTGAAACACCAAGATCAATGATGTTCTTAGACAATGTCTTAAAGTAAATTTCACATCTAAATAAAAAAGTAAATAAATTGCAGGTTTTAAAGCCAAGTATAATTTGGACAGCACAGAAAGCACAGGAGGATGTGCACGTGGGAGATTGCTTTTTGAAATTTTGAGTTAGTGTCCTATTAAGCTGCTCAGGCTAGCCTCACACTTGTGATTTTCTTGGTTAAGCTGCCTAAGTAGCATCAATTATAGGCAAGTGTCATGGTTCATATAATTTACATTTGTGAATTAATCGTTAAAGACTAAAATCATGTTAAGGTTATATGTTGTGTCTTGCACACAAACACAATGGGCTAACATTGAAAAATTTTCTATGTCCAAAGAAGCAGATTTATAACCTACTATATCTATGACATTGTGATTATTAACAATTAAGCATTTATTAATGTTGCATAGACCATACAGACTGTTAATGGTTGGCAATTAAAATAGAAATGCAGAACCTGCAAAATTTTCAATGACCTGAACACATTACCGTCTCCTCTCCTCATTTCTTACACTCCTCATCAAGTCAGGAGGGCACCAAATCTGTGAGGAAGCAGGGAGTTACTGCCGATATAATCCTTAAAAATGAGTAAAGTGTAATAAGGACACATCATTACTTCAAAAATCTTCTAAGGAGGATAAGCTAGAGAATATCTATCTAGAAGGGCTAAACTTCCTCTGGTTTGATAGACAGTTGGAAATCAAAAACGAAAGGGCCAGCTGAATGTGTGATGGAGACATGGTATTTACAGGTTGTTTTTCAGAAAAGCTAATAATAAATAAAGAGGATGCATGGAAACATCAATTTCCAAATTTACCATCATGAGAAATCTGACTAGATTTGGATGTGTGGATACTACATGTCTAGATTCTTTCAGCCTCTGAGGAATAGTCCTCAGAGACAAAGTATGAGAAAAAATCCAGAGAATATTGGGCATGAAGTTTGTAAAGAAACAAGAATCTTTTGGCAATGTTTTGTCCTCTAAGTAACTGCTTTTATTGTAGTGATATCCAGTGTATTAATATTGATTCTCTTACTAATACTATTGTTATTACAAAACAGAAAAGAGGATCTGAATTCAGGTCCTTCTCTAGGTTTGCAGAGATGAGTTCTACAAAGTCTGAGAGTTTATATATTCAGAATTAAGAGTGACTAAGACAAGATTAAAGATTAAGTATTGCTAAAACCTTTGTGTGATATGAATGGAATCAATATGTAAGGGGAGCTAGGCATGGGAGAATGAGAACGAGAGGAGAGGCAGAGCGCATGAAAAGGATCAAGATGAGATATATATGTGCCAATTCCTCAGAATGAATATATCCATTATGTACTGCAAAGACAAACTAATGTAAAAATTTAATGAAAATGAAGTTGAGTTTAAGCATAAGACCTCAGTTAAGAAGACAATTTTCCTAGATTAATATCAGATGATACAAATTATGTGACTTAGAATATATGCTGACCACTTTCCTTGGCTGATAAAAAATGTAGATTAATTCGAATGCTTGTAAAAAGCATTGTTTTACATTAGAGTATGTGTACACATACTATGACATTGTATTTTGCATTTACATGTGTGTAAGTGATTCTTATTTAGAACTAATGGTGAAACAATTCTAGCATAAACTACCTAATAGATTTTTGAAGCATTGATTTTCGCTGGAGACAGAAGTCTTGATACTCACAACGCCTCAGCCCACTAGACAGGAAAAGAGTGGATGATGAGGCACTTCATTAAGAGCATGAAAACTAGTTCTCTGTTCAGAGAAACCATTAAGAAGACTTTCGTCAAATTTATCACCTTGCGGTAGATAAAAGTAAATCAAAAATCAAGGATGAGTGCAGTTTCTCAGAAATAGTCTCCATTTGTTCCAGCCATATAGCTTCCTTTTATGATTCCTTTTGCTGTTATTAAATAAAATGCATGAAAAGCCAATATTATCTGAAATTTTCCACATTTGAGCATAGAAAACAGTTTAAAACAATTCTTCAAAGAGCAGTCTCCTCACAACTTCTGATGTTTAGGAAAACATAAATACAGCCATTTTCATTAATTTGAAATGAAACAATAAAAATGGACTTTTCTGTGTTAATATTTCTGTTTGATAAATATTCCTATAATCTTTAAGCAGGTATAGACAACTTATTCCTAAGCATAATGTAATGTAATGGTAATATGAATGAATATAATGTATGAAATAATCCATGAATTGTTCTCTAAAAAATTGTCCTGCTTGTTAATTATCTGTTTTAACTGAGAAATGATGCATTCCCAATACATTCAATTAAGTGCCTCAAATTATTATTAAGAGGGATTTTAAAAGTCCCTATAAAGTTAAATTTATAAAACATTAACCATTATGCTAATTAAAATTCATATTTCTAAAACATGTAAGTGATTATATTACCATTATTTCCTTTTATTATATAAATTATATGTAATGTTTATGAACAACTGAAAGCATCTATAATTCATGAAATGTTAAATAAGAGCAAAATTATGTGACACGTTGGTGATATTTTTCAGTCCATGAATCAGGATGCTACATATCTTCATAACATTATTATTGATATATTCCAATCAGGAAAGCAAATATTGCTATAAATAATTGATCCCTATGACTTAATTTATGATAAAAATTCTTTCAAAAGGTTTACATTTTTTCATAAATTTAACAAGGAACTAGTCTGAGGTACATAACTAACAATTAGTACATTTTATATCATGTCATAAGATTTTTGTTCTTGAAACTATCAACCTTCATTTAGAGATAAGCTTCAAACTTCTGCATTAAATAAATTTTCTGCATGACATTTATTCTTTAAGTTTTCAAAACTGGTTTGGGATTATAAAGCTCCATAATAAAATTATAGCATCGACTGTACTCGATATTTAAGTCAATTTTTATAGTCCTATGCAAAAACTTTTTTTTTGATGGCTTTAAATTTGTTTTTCAAAAAATTAAAAACAAAATTTTGCAGAAATCCGACATCTCAATTCATATGAATGAAGCCATATCTTTTCCTTTTAATGGAAAGATAAAAGAGCATTCAACTACAAAATGTTCCTTTAAATCCTTTAATCTATTTTTTTCCAGAAAAATGCATTTCCAGGAAGCATTCAGTCAATGACTGATTATGGACATAGCAAGGGCTAGAAAATCAATAGATGCAAATAAACAATAAGTAAACATGTTAGGAAAACACACACTCATGAAGATTACATATATTTTACTATTATGTAATATTTTGCATCTATGTTGTAATAATTTATCAGAAATTCACTGCAGACAATGACTTCCTGGTAGTCTTTACTGTCACATTAAAGAGAATTCTGTTTGAGTTCCATGCACCCTATTTTAAAAATAATAAATGCATGACCTTGAAAAGAAACTACTCTGAGGGTATGCGATATGCGTCATTTGGAAGTCATGGAACTGTCATTTAGAAGACCAACTAGCTTTACTCCATGCTGCTCTAGAGGAAAAGGGCTAGCAGGGTGATAATAGAAGGAATTAAATATGTTTGCCTCTCAAGTATATAAACATATATAAAGATGAAAGACAATAGCACTTATCCATACAGGAAGGGTCGGACCAGATGGTGAGCTTGACATTCCTGGAAGCGCTAACACAAAAAAGACTTCCTGTTCTCAAAACAATTATCAATTTGTTTGATCCTTGTCTGATGCACATTGATAGCCTTAGAGGTACATTATGACTTAGATACTAAGATGAATCATGTTGATACTCAATTATATTTCCATCCATTGGAGGAAACCCATCAAAGTTTCAGAAAATTATATTGTAGTTATTTTGGACAAAGTTTAATGATCAAAATTACTACTGTGCAACATGATGTATGGAATAAAAAGGGAGAAGGAAACTTCTTGAGAACAAAATCCTTGAGGAAAATACCTATACAGGTGTAAAGAACATTATAAATTTGGAAATCTGGAACATATGATGTCTTTCCTAAAGAAGATAAGCGACTACTATTCACATCATCTAAATATATTAACAAATTTTAAAGTTATCTATGCAGTGATGCACACAACATTATTAATATTGCTGGAAAATGTAGTAACTTTAAAAAAAAAACCTATTCCACATTTTAGGCTAATTCAAGTCTATAGTGAAGTGACTATAATTACTTTTCATATAAATTCACACAAAATCACCTTGTGACTTCTTAACTGATTTTATCATTACATAGCTGTGTAATTAAAAAAGGAAAATATATTATACCCACTATCATTAAATTTTTAGTCTTTTTGTATTATTATCTTTCCTATCTTATCAGCCATTAACTTTCTGAAATAAAATTATGCACCAAGTATATTTCTAATGCTTTTTGGAAATCCTTATTCAAAAAAGAAAGAGCAATTGTGAGTTGGCCAATACTGAAGTCAATGATCTACTAACACAGATCTCTTTCATGTTCAAAAAGTACTAATCAAGACACAACAGCTACAACACCTATGCATACTAGGGATTTTGAGTAACAGTAAGTGCAAAGGGGAGAATAATAAAGTAAAAAAGAGTATTAAATATTGGCTAGTGTATATGTTCAGGTTCTTCAGAGGGAAAAAGTCAGTAGAAACAAACAAATACACAATTATTCAAGAAGATTTGTTAGATAGATTTATACTTAGAGGACAGAAGTGGAATACTCTACAATAGCTATAAATTCTAGAGAAGCAGATGACCTTCTCTTTTACTGAGGCTTAAGAGAAGAGCTCCTCTCTTAAGCCTCAGTAAAAGAGAAATCAAGTGTGCAGCACTACTCTGAGATTGGAAGGAATCTGTATAGTCACTGGTGTGGGTTCCCATTGACAAGCTGAGGAATCTGGGGTCATCATGTCCATAATGGCAGTAGCAAAACATGTATCCACCTTGAGTAGAGAAGTTCTTTATAAATGCAGGCTGACATTACCCTGTTCCCTATTTAATTTCATCTGAGTTTTAAGATTGCTAGGTGGTGCCTGCCACAGTCAGGCAGTGTCTTCCCCCGTCAGTTTGCTAACCTCCATGCCAATCATATACAGACAACCTTCAAGACACACCTAGATATCTACTTTACTAATCTACTAGATATCTCTTAGTCAGTCTAAGTGACAGTTAAGATTAATGATTAGGAGGAGGTTTATATTTGACCTACCTGTATTGGTTATTGATGGAAAAGATTAACCTCACACATAAGTTAAAGCAGAGGTTGATTTGGCTCATCATTTCAGAAAGTTCAGTCCATGGTCAGTTTTGTTAAAGGCAGAACATGTGTGTCAGTAAGGACTGATGGAGGAAAGCTGCCTAGCTCATGGCAGTCAGGAAGAAGAGAGAAAGAAGACACAGACATAAATCCTCCAAAGCATACACCCAAGGACATACCACCTCTTCATAGTTCCTACCCCCTGATAGTACATTTTGTTATCAACTCATCAATGGACTAATGCACTGATGAGTGGAATCACTTTCCAAATTACCCCAGCTCTGACACTCTGGGATGTATTGTCTCTAAACCATGACATCTCTCCAAATATGTCCAACTCCTAATCTCCGGGACATATGGAAATGTTATATTATATATAATTCTCCTTTAAAGTAGAATTAGAGAGTGAAACTCAGGCTGCCAATGGCCTGTTTTTGAGATGAGGGAAATTATCTAGTTTTATTTGAATGAGAATGTCAACTGCTGCTTTGGACAATACAAAATGGGAGGTAGGAAACAGGAAATGACATTTAAGAGGAAGGTGAAAATCATTTAGAAAGGAGTACTACTCTGCTGACGATTTCATTTTAGCCCAGAAAGGCCAATGTTGGATCTTTGGAACTGCAACATAAAAATTTGGAACGGTTTTATGTCATTACATTTCTGTTAAATTGTCACGGAAGCAATCAGAAACAAATTTAACATAAAATTTGAGGTAAAGTGACCAAGGAAATCCTGTAAAGATAGCTTTGAGAAAAGATGTGAAGGTAATAGAGAAAATTCACATGAGCACGCAAAGGGAATGCCATGCAGCATTTCCAGGAAAGGAAAGGCCGAGTGAAAGAGGGAGTCCTGGGAAATACCATGAACTCTTGGGGCAGATTGAGGTCAGAGGGACATAGACAGTTTCTGGGGACTTTAGAGAGAGCAGCACAGTGACCTTGCCTTGAGAGCTGAGTTTTTGAGAACAGACTCGTGGCCTGAGGATCTTCCTGGAACTATAATCTTCAGTGAGAAGAGAATAAAACCATTCACTCATTTTTCATCACCCAAAGTCACACAAGGATCAATGACTTTTCTAAGTCTTGAATATTTAAAGAAAATAAAGGATTGAGTTACTATACTACCAGTAGGAAGTTTTTTTTTTTTTTTGTCAGAAGGAATAGAATAAATCTCAGATTTGCCTCCCTAAACATGTAGCTTCAAAGTAAGAATGAGATGAGTTGAGGAGAGTATAAAGGTCTTCTGCTAGCAAAAATCCTCACTCCTTTGCAAAATAAATAGCAGCAGGAGAAAGAAACCAGTACAAATGGATTTTTCAGGATGCAGGTAGGGTGTGAGAGAAAATATGTATACAACTTCATTAAAACTAAAGGGAAATATTCTTGCACCTTCTGATTTAGGGGCAAAGGACTAAAAATGAAAGATGCTTTAAATTAATACATATTAAAAAGCTAAAACCTTAATTATTATGCATATACTGAAAATAGGTAATTCTGTTACCTAAGGAGAAACAAGAAAAGTGGGCTACTCTAATAGGAAGCTTATAAAGGTCTCTCTGTCCTAGAATAGCTTTTAGTCAGGTGAATGAGGATAAACAGGCCAAAAATCCAAAGAGATGAAAAGCTCTTCCTGCTGTGACTGCATACTGTCTATGTTGTGCCCTTTTCTTCCTGGAGCTGTGCTGGGAGGCTGAAATGACTTCATGGAAGAGAAAATGACCAAAGTCTAAACTGCAGTGCTTAGTCTGCCCTGCCACTGGAAAGGTGCTCATCAGGAAAACAGTGAGACCAAGAAGCTGAGGAAGCACTGAGGCTCGGGTTCCCTGGGATAGGTCAAGCAGCTTGAGGCAAAGGACCACCCACTCAAGAGATGGCTGCCAATCGTGGGTGCCTGGAGGGGAAGGGATTCGCTTGAAGTTTGCCGGTTCTTACTCTGTTGAAGGGACCTGGACAATAGTGTGAACTACAGGATTCAACTGACCTTCCAAGTTGTCCTTTCTTTGACTGGACATTGTTTTTGAACTCATTTCTTCCAGTGAAATGCCTTAATAGTTTGTGTAGTAGAAGCCTTGTGATCAACCCTAACATTTGCCACTCTCCCTCCTGCCTTATATAAATCCTTCTTCTCTCCCTGAGTCACACATTCACTACACTCGTCTAAATGAGAAGCAGGGAGTATCACTCTATGATCAAACTACCCCGTAGACCCAGTAATAATGGTGATGATCTTATCAAAGCTGTGCTGAGATCCAGTTGGGTCTGTAATGATTTGGAATTACAAAAGCTTCTCAAAATTTTATTTGCATTCCTGTCACCAAATAGGTGCCAGGACAAGACTTCTTTTTGTGGTGGCCAAAAATGAACACATAATTTTCAAGATGCTTCTCAGACAGTTTATGTCTCTTTGAAAACCATTACCTTACTCAGCCCCTTGTGTCTCACTTCAGACCGCTTCTCTCCTGTGCTTTTCTCTAGCCAGACTGGGTGGTGCTTGTTCTTGTAGGTTGATTCCTTTTTAAACTCTTCTCATTGGATTCCTTTATTCTATGTGTTTTCCTCTTCTGCATTCTCCTTCTAAGATTTTCATAAGTAGGCTTCTCAGCGGTATCTATTGTGACACTTTCATTTTTCTTGGAACATCCATCACCATGTGAAAACAGCTTAACTTTTTGCCTGTTGCTGATCCGTATTCCCATACACCCCACTCCTGAAATATAAATCCCATGAACAAAATTTGTACTGAGACTACATCAGTAATCAGCCCAGATGTTTCCCAGGTGCCACCTAGGGGCAAATTGGAGCACAGTTTTCTAAAGCATTGTTTGCAAAGGTGCAAGCAGACTGAAGAGAATCCCAAATGGGCAAGGCATGAGCTGGACAAAGAAAAAGCCAATCAACCAACCAACAAAAACAAGCTGGTAAATTATCTTCATGGGCCCAAAGACAAACAGAGAGCTAAGGACACATGGAATGTCAGGCGAGAGACCCACACAGGAAGCAGTAGAGCAGGTGGAAATCCATGGGAACAGCACGCCAAGCTCATGGTGTCCTCCTTCCTCCTGCCAGGGAGCTCAGGCAAGCAGGGCCAGGGAGCAGAACAAAGTCTAGAGAAGCACACAAAGTGGACCCGGAATGGCAAAGAGAATAGTGTCCATCACTGTAGCCTCAATCCCACTAATACTGTGTGAATGAAAAAAAATTAGTTCAAGTACTAATTGAATCTGCTTTCCTAGATCATAATAATGCAATTCATCCTTCCTCCAAAAAAATAACTCACATGAAATCATACCCTGACTCATCACAGGTGTTTATGGTGTGTTTTCCTACAAAATATTGCCTGTGTTTTATCTCAAAAAGTTATCATTAGAGTAGTTAAGCCAGTTTTACAAAGTGAATAAATTCCATCAAGATTGGGAAAACGTCAATATCAGGAGGTGCCTGTAGAGGGAACACATATCCTTTGGAGACTCATGTCATTTCGTATATTATTTTAAATTTGTAAGTCTTTGATTATATATGTGCATTCACATGGGTGAAAATAATACCTGCCAGGATTTTTTTTCTTTTTTTGTTTTTCTTTTGTTTTTACTCTAGTTGTTTTTGATTATTTGCTTTGTAAACAATCCATTTATAAGATACTTAAATCATTCTAAGGTCATATGCATTATTAAATATATTTTTCCATAAGTATGACTTATTTCAGAATTATGCAAAATTAACTAAAATTCTGGTACCCTTGGTGGAATATTTATGTTGTTCTTTATTTTATTTATTTTTGTCTCCAGCTATGGTCCTACAAGTTGGTCTCTGTAACGTTATACAAATACTGAAAGATATAAATAGATACATAGACCTAAACTTAAGACTTGAGAAGTAGCATTGTTCCTTCCTTCTACTGGTTACTTTCTACTATTGAAACACTTGAGCTCAGTCCTCTAAGAAGGTTCTCCTTATAACATAGCCTATACTTGTTTGTTTTCAGTTCTGAAGCAGGTAATACGCAATGAACAGCTATAAGCTGATCAGCTTCATGAAAAATGAAATTTCCTCAGGAGTTTTGCTATACAAAACAATAAAAAGATTATTTTTTCATGCTGAATACCATAGGCTTCCTGATTCTCCAAATCCTGCCTCTCAAAAATACACAGACTGTATACTTTCTCTCTTTGGAACAGTTTTTCTCGACTCAGAGGTGATACGGAGGGGAAAGTACATCACTGTTTCTCAATAGATGTTGTCTTTCAAACTTCCTCAACAAGCAACTTTTTTTATCAAATCCTCCCACACTGCATTCAGGTTAGGAGGAGGCTGGGAGTTCAAGCAGGTCACGTATCAGACATGTGAAGGGTTGGGGTAGGACAAGGTATTGGGAAGGTGAGAGTTCTTGACAGTTTTAACAAATCAGCTAAAATGCATCTGTAAAATGATTAATACTACCTATTTATTCTTATCCTCAATTGCATCTTAAGGTTTTAATTTAACTAGTTGGAGAAGACAGCATTTTACATAATTCAACAAACAGCCAGAGAGAAAAAACTCCACAACTTTGTCTACTTCCCTCTCTCCTTATGCATAATTTTCATATTGGAACTTCTTCTACAGCAATGTATTAAGTGAAGAATATATATTTATATAACTTCCCTACTGGAAATTAATTGAGCATATTTAAACCTTGAGTAAGAACAGGGGAAGAAAATGTGGTCATCAATTAAACCCAGGCATTTATCTAGAAGATGAGAGCATTGTACTTCAGACAGAAGTCACATAACTTAAGGTCTGTAGGACCAAAACACGGACATACAGAGATGAAAAGTCTTAGTGAAAGAGATTTGCGAAGAAAGCCTCAGAAACCTGAGCTGAGGAGACGACAAACAGATTGAATCAAAATGGTGTCAGTACCAATTCATGAATAAAACATCAGTAACAAAAATGAAGAGTGCCTTTTTTGTAACTATTTCCTGCCAAGTGTCAGAACAAATCTCAGACTTTGGCTCAGTCTAAATTAGCAACAAAATAGCATTTGGTAAGTAGATGGCAGAAAGCACAGATCAAATGAGGATGTATATTGCATCTTTGATTTGCACCGTGTGTTTGTCTTCATGGCTGAAGTTAACGTTCTTCACATATGCTGCTTCTTTGTGAAACCACGCTTTAAAACCACAGAGCTTTACAGCAAAATTCTTTCTTTCTACCTCTATAATCATTTAGAATAGATTGGAATTTGCTATCAAATTTCTTGATGAATTTACTTGCAAAGAACCTCAAAGCTTTCACTTATTCTGTTATGAATAAATATAAATATAAATTAGTTCTGTACTTGGTCATAAGTATAGAAAATGAGGACCATATGGAAACGTAGATAGATACTATAAGATTTTTGATTTTGAATGTTAATCATTTGTACAATCATCTTTGTCATCCAGGCTCTTTTTGGGTCAATTTCTTAGTGAGGCATAAAGAAGTAAATTATGTCCTAACCATTGGGCAGTTTTGAGTGTTTTAAATTGTAAAAGACATTCTTTTAGCTAACATACTTGCTAGTGAATCTGGATGAAGCACTGTATTGTTGCCATCTCATTTTAGTTTGGAAAGCACAGTATATATGATACATATGTTGTATTATTATTTTCCCCCAAGGTATTATTAGAACTGCTTTGCCAAACATGGACAGAGAAGTCAAAGAACAGTACCAAGTACTCATTCAAGCCAAGGATATGGGAGGACAACTGGGAGGATTAGCTGGAACCACAATTGTCAACATCACCCTCACTGATGTCAATGACAATCCACCTCGATTTCCCAAAAGTATGTTACATCCTATGAAATCTTAGTAACGCTATTTAAATTATTATTTATAATGTCATTAAATGCTACATAAATTGAAATAACCTCCCAGATATTTCTGTTCTTTTGAAAGCACAGCTAATGGATAAAAATTACATGTTTTTAAAATCTAAATGTTCAGCAAAAGCATGTTTAATGTTGCTTTTATATGAAATAGAAATCATTAACCATTAGTCATGTGCTATTAATTCCTATTAAACTGAAATATTTACAATAAGTGGGATCTGACTCTGATAACTTATTAAGGGGAAATTTATATTTAAACATGCAAAGTATGATGGGAGACATTAGATTTATAATAAATATGCTTTTTATATTTCATATGATTTGTGTAAGAAATCTATACATTTTTTTAGCAATTATATGTGGTGACCCATTTCCATATATCAGGTAACATTGATTTTATTTACAATACTTTAATTCTGACTAGTTATTTTATTTTAGTTTTGCAATGGGTGAAAATTGCTATAGTTTCTATGGTAATAGAATGATTCACACCTGTGTCCTCTCTATAACTGTGTTTTCTATCGAAAATGAGTACTTCTCACTTGGATTTCATCTAGTTTTCTTTTTCAGTATTACATTTAACACCAATCAGTACCTATTCACTTCCTGGTGCATTTTCAGAGATTGCTTATAGGTATCTAACTTTAAAATGCTGGAACAGAATGCTTTTATTCTTGGTTTTACAAATAACTTGATTAAATTATTAGGTATTTGCCTGAGTAATTAAAAATGTGTTTTCGCCCTCCCACTCCAAAAGAACAGTTTATGAGCCCATGTGGTAAAGTATACAATCCTGAGAGTATTTAACTAAATGGAATATTTCATTTTTTGGCTATATATTTATATATACTATGCTGCTCTGTCAATTTTTTAAACATCATCATCTGATATTTTCTTAAGGATTTTTCCTTAGTGATCAGAAAGATATCATAGGCAACTAGAAATTACCACAGTTCATTGCAGGTTAATTAGCTCAATTGAATGACTCCCCTAAGTATACCTATCATAAAATGTCATCTTTATTTTGAATGTATAGAATTTACCTTTCTTGATTAAAAATAAGCTTATTAAAGAAAAAGCCATACTTTATATTATAAAATGCATAGCACAGCTGCCTGTGTTATATTTGGTTACTAATACAGAGCAATATTTTCCCTTGGCTCTCAAGGAAGAAATTAAATGGAGAACAAATAAGGCTCTTAATTCTACAGCATATCGACTTATTGAAGAATATGACTCCAACTCCAACACCTTTCAATTATAGTTTTTCTCCTTCCCTTCCTCTGCCTTTTCTTTCCTAACCTGTGTTTTTCATCCTTTTATGCTTAAGCATAGCAAGCTGAAGTTGAGCAGGACAGATCAGAAGAAGAGTTTGCTTGTATGTAAAGGGTGGTTCTAAGAGCTTGGGCCTGAGTCTGGGCTTTGCACATAGAAATCATATTGAAATTAGAGTTTATAAAATAGCAAATCTATTCCTAGATAATAAAAATATTCTTGCTTACATGATGACTCGATATATGAGAATGGGGGTTTTCATAGCAGGATACAGAATCACTACTGGTGGGAGGGTAGGGTCCTGGTGAATGGAGGTGAGGCGTGGTTTGCAGACAAGCAGGGAGGAGCTCAGGCAAATGGCGTGACACACACGCGTGGCATGATGAGGTCTGGGTGGAAGAGAAGCTGCACACAGTTAAGAAAACAGCGCAGTGTGCTGCAGACTCACAGTAATCTGAAGATCACTTTCAGTGCTTACTTAATGAAAAAGAGAATCTGGGTACAGTACTGTAGTAGCCCTCTTTGGTATTCATTGAAGTATTAATTTTTAGGTCTAAGCATTATTAGGTGCGATCCATTAGGAAAATGTACAAGGGATAAAAAGTCAACTTTTAAGGCAATGAATCCAGTTTCAGGAAATTTGTCATTACTGTTTTTTCCCCCTTTCACCACACCGAGATCAATGTTTTCCAGATCATATTCTTCATTGTACATGTTTATAGTGCATGATATTTACATTCCTTAAACGTAAGGAATTGTAAGAGCTGATACATGTGTGTAACTCAGCTTAAACCCTCTATTTTTTTTTGTCCTCAAATCTCAAATGCTTGAGATTTGAGTCCTCATTCCCTTCTCTCCCTCCTCCACCACCTAGCTCTTGACCTCTCCCCCTTTTTCTTGTACATTTGCAGTACATGATATTTGCTGTCTTCATGTGGAGTTGTACTTGTTTATTATATATATTAATTCCCTTTTCATCCTTTCCCTACCTTATTCCTACATTTCTTGATTCCCTTCCCCTTTGAAAAAGATCTGTCTCACTGCATCCTCTGATTTCTTTCATTTTGCTCTTTATTTGTACTTTGGTATTCTCATATAACAGAAACCATGTGATATTTAAACTCTTGTGCCTGCTGTTAATTGGCTTAATATTACAGTCTCAAGATGAATCTGCTTGCCTAAGAATGACACAAGTCCATCTTTATTTATGGCAGAGTAGGGCTATCTTATGTGTAAGCACCAGCTTTCTTTATCCATTCACCTGTTGATGGACATACAGGTTGCTTCTAGGACTGAGCTATATGAATTGTACTGTTAAACACGGGTACAGTACATGTATAGCTGTAATATGGTGTCCAACTCTTTCAGGAAGATACCTGAAAGATAAATGGCTGGGTTAAGTGGACTTCCCAGTTTCAGTTTTTTGATTTATTCCCATGCTGATTTTCTTAGTGGGTATACCAGTTGACAGTCTCACTAACAGTGCAGAAGGGTTGACTTTCTTCCTATAGTCTTACAGAATTTGTCATCTGATTTCTTACTAATGGCCATTCTTGCTGGGGTAAGATGGCATCTCAATGTTTTTTAATTTGTTTCTCCAATGCCTGAGATATGGGGCGTTAATCCATGCATCGATTAACCATTTGTACTTCTTGTAGGAAGTATCCATTCATTTCAGTTTCCCTTTTGTGATTAGCTCTTTTTTTTGGAGTATCTAATTTCTTTTAGTTCATCCTGTATTCTAGACATTAGTCCTCTGTCTGAGGAATAGCTGGCAACATTTTCTCATTCCTTACTTAGGTTGTCTTTCCAATCCATTGGTTATTTCTTCTTCTGTGCAGAAGTTTTAGGTTTAATAGTATTCCATTTATCAATTTTGGTACTATTTCCTGTTCAAGCAGTGTTCTGTTCAGAAAGTACTTGCATGCATATGATCTTGTACATTTTACTTTTAAGACCAGTGAACCTCACAGAGACAAACCATTTGGTCAAGATCAGTGCATGTAAGCTATAGGTTTTTAAACTCAGAAGTCCAATTTCCTTATAAATTAACATGATATTTAAATAAAAGATTATCATCCTCTTTTATCTGCAACTGTTAAACCATATCATTCCAACAAAATCTGAAAATTTTTACATACATCAAACTGCTACCACTCATAAACAGAGAAATGAGAGGGCAAAATGTATTATCAAGTAAATCACTGTAATTAAATTATTTCCTGTTTATATTACATGCACATTTGAACTACTGTCTGAAATCATAAGAGCTGAGAAATGTTTTGGAATCATATGAAACAAAGAAGTTGTCCTGTTTTGCAGAGATAAATTTATTCCCCTGAAAAATTATATTTCTTTGTGTCAAGCCCGTTTTACTATACTGTCATTCTGAATTACCGCATTCAGAGAAAAAAGAAAGAACATATTTATAAACAGAAGATCCATTTCTTTAGAAACCAAGGTTCTTTTAGCAGGAATATTTCTCATATGAAGCAATTAAACAGCAAATGTGACACAATTACATGCTGGAATAATATCTATTTGAATGTTAATGTCAATAAAACATGTATCTCATGCATAAATAACTCAAAAGAAATTTTCTCACAGCTAGCTGTATTTGCTTATAACTGTAATAGTTATGCTAAAAAATAAAACTTGCTTCAGAGGTACTTTAACACATACCCATGCAGTGCTTAAACATATTCAAGATAATTTCTTAAAATTGACTGGCTGTAATGTGGTTTGGCTTCTTGTGTGTTTATATAACTATGTGTTTAAAGGATATATGGGCTTATATAAGGATGTATATCCATGCATTTTATTTTATAAATCTGATGGGAAAAATAAAAGGAACTTGCATTTATAATGTGTGTAACCAAATAGCTTGTTGTCATTGTTGCTTTAAAACAGATGTTTCCCAGGAAGGACATCATTACTTCCTCTAGTTGGGAAGACTGGGGACAACCAACATGACAGTGACTAGCAAGCCACCATGTGTCACGCACTGTGGCAAAGCGAGTTGTACCCATCTTCTCATTGAATTATTTTATCAATTTAGGAAATTAAATAGCAAAACAATATTGTTTTAAGAAATTCACAATATTTGACCCCAGGAATTTTAAATTTTACTGAGCCTAGAAGCCCATGCCTGTAATCCAGCACTGTGGCTGGCTTAAGCAAGAGCATGACAAGAGCAGAGTTGTCCACTTGGGGAGACCCTGTCTCAGAATCAAAAATAGAAATTCACAAATTCTTGGCATGTGACTCAGGGTGAAGGCTCTGGGTTCACTCGCCAATGCCACAAAATCAGAACCTCAATTTTCTATCAGTTTCTCTCTTAAATGTTAACATGCCTTTGCTACCCATGTTTGTCTCAAAGAAAACTATCCCAAAATAACACCAGAAGTATCATTTCAAATGGGGAAATAATGCACAGAGTAATACAAGAGCTCACCTGAAGCCCTGTAAAGATAGAGCATTTTATCTGAAAAATGTATTTCTGTAAGTTATAGAACTTTTATCTACATCAGTCAAAGACACTTGTGAAGCTTCTCCATCTGTTCCTAAGCCACAGGAAAATATCCATGGCTTCCATTACTTGAATTTTAAATGACAAAACGATCCAATAAGAAGATCTAAATTATGCATCATGAAATTAAATCAATTAAGTGATGAGGCTGATACACACACGGGCCCCACCCCACACATGAATCTTTTTTAAGCGGTGCTGAAAGAGTTTGGTGACTTGCTCCTGTGTACCATGTGGAGAGGGTGGGAGACTGGAGGAGCTTCATTGTGTTGTGGCTTCAGCAGCTCAGTCTTGGAACCAAACATAAGCACTCTGACTCAGGGATCTTTTAGAATTTTGACCTTCAGTTTTAAGTTTTTCCTTAACTAGATTAAATAGTTTAAATTTTAGATGATATTAAATACACTGTCCCTAATCTCACCAGTGTTAATAATAATAGTCAAAATAATAATAATTTGAAGGAGTATGGTTCAATTGAATGTTTAAAGTAGCTTAAAATTAATTTACATACATTCAAGCTGAAGAATATGGTAATGGAATTTTAAAAATTAAAATATCAGAGAACTTCCTTTGGTGTCTTAGTATCACTCTATATAATCCCTAATTCACATATGAGACTTTACTGAGATATTTCTATACAGGTAAACATATTAACATATAAGAACATCCTATTTGAAAAGCTCTCCTCCATGCATCCTGCAAAATAAAAAGTGTCACTTTGTTTAGACACCTGACAAATAAAACATCTGCATAGATGCCAGCAAAATTTTCTTTTAAAATTCTTAAGGTTCTAGCTATAGATTACACACACTTCTCTTTAGTTAGTAAATTCGCAAGCTCACTGTCCCAGCCTGCTTCTCTCCAATGAGCTGCAGGAACTGCAGACCAGCTACCGGATTTTTTCCAGGTAGTTCACTTTCGGTACATCTTATGGAACATGATGATGATAATGGAACAACCCCTAGCATTGATTGCACACATATTCGCAGCATATAAAGATACCCTGAACATTGTGTATTTAACCATAATAAGTAGGCTCTGCTTATTTACACATTCTTAGAAGAAGAAATAAAGAATACAGAAAATAGTAAGATAAAACCAGGAAATTTGTAGTCACAGCTGTGATGTTGTACAGCATACTTGGATAATATATTAAAGCTAGGGTTGTCAACTATTTGAGTTCATGGAAATATTAGATCTGGGGTTGCCAATACCAGAATTGAGGCAGTAAGTTAAGAGTAAAAGCCTGGAATGTGACATGGATCTTGGAATCCACTGTTCCACTTCTCAAAGCTGAGCTAAGTCACTGCATTGAAGTCACAGCAAATATTTTTCACATTTATAAAGTAATTTGTAAAGTAGAGAGAACCTACAGTACAGGAATAATCTTGATGCAGAACTCAACTGGGGACTGAGTCATTCAAATAAATTCTCACTTGCCATTTCTACGTCAAATTAAGACAGTTAATAGAGTGACAAATATCCTCTCTTACCTGAGATAATTCCAGTTTATATTTTTGACTCCAAACTAATTACTGATCATGATTCTGTTTAGACTCAGAGCTGGTTTTGTTTGGGTTACACTTTGCATGGCTATGTTAAGATTCTGTATTTCTGCAACAATTAAATGAAATAGTATAATTAAGTTTACAATGAAGTTTTTATTTTTTTTCCTCTCCTCTCTCTTTCATTCTCCCTCCCTCTTTTCCACATCATTCCCATATTCCCAAGGCTAAAATGCTTTACATCCTTCTTGTACTGGTTCACTATTTTTTTCTCTTGCTTTATAATGTTTTCCAATTAATTTCATAACCCAACGATAAACAGTTTAAAAATAGCTCACATCTACATTTCTAACTGGTCTTAGCAACAAAAATAATTATTTTAAATCCCAGGATAGGTAAGGGAAATTCTGTTTAAAAATTTCTAACTCCACGCACATGTTTGGGAAGTGACAACAAATAAATCTATCACCAAAATATTATACCCTGTTCCATTGGTCAAAATATTATCACCTCTACCCTATGCATCTATTCTGACTGTACCGCTTTGAATAATGGTACTCTGATTTCACTATAGTACTGCATGGCTAACACAGCTAGAGTGAGCTTGCTTAGGAAGTCTGTATCTGCTTCATGATTACCAACCATACTGTGACCCTTAAAACTTTACAGGCAGGTAAATCCTGTCTCCCATGAAGTTTAGCTGCCTCTTCATTAAGCCTCAATATTAGCAAAACTACAGGCTTCCTTGAACACAGTCAGCAGAACTGATTCCCATCTTATTCAATCTGAGACTCACTAACTTTACCTCAAATAATATTTTGTTTACACACTAACATGTACATATTTATGGGGTACAGTGTGATGTTATTCAACATGAAAATGTATCTATTTTTTTTAATGTGTGTGTGTGGCAGAATCCCACTATGTAGTGAAGGATGGCCTTGAACTCACTTGGGTAACACAGGCTGGCCTTGACATAAGGGAATCCCCTGCCTCAGCCTCTCAAGCGCTAGGATTACAAGTGTGTGCTGCCATGCCCAACCAAGCATACACACTTCATCATACATGGTATATTTTTGCATGGATAGAAAAAATCTTCCTCATGTATTTTTTTAAATATGAAGCATATTATTGTGATATATAGTTATTCAACTATACAGTAGACATTAAATACTTATATTTTCTATGAAACTGTAATGTGGTAACCATTCTACTCTGAAATTCTGAGAGATCAGCATTTTCAGATATCACAAATGAGTGAAATCATACGTTCTCTGTGCATAACCTATTGCTCTTAGCATAATATCCATGATGAAAGCCGTCTGTTTACCAACTGATGCATAGACCAAGAAAAACCAGTGGGCTATTATTCATGCATCAAAAGAAAGGAATCTTGCCGGTCACAACTTTGATGGAACTGTAGGACAGTATTACTATTTATTTTCTTATTTTACACAACAGGAAAGTATTTTCTGGCTGGTTGTTATTATTTACCTGTTTTGTTAAATATCTTGTTTTTTAACATTGTAGTACTTAAAAATCATATTAACAACTAAGTTGTTAAATTTTCCTGTAACTTCATATAATTATATATGCATATACAGATAAAAACATAGATAAACACATTTTTATTCTTAATCCTAAAAATATTAAAATGGAAACACACATCCTCACTCTTGTCAAATAGCAAAAATACTCTGAAGACAAGTCTATAGATGTGTATGTACATATAATCCTAAAAATAGGAATACACTTTAAATACTCATTGTGATAAACAGGAGAAAGAGAGAAAGAATAAAGCCAACACATGTTAAATCTTACCCCAAGAATACCACATTCACATGACTGCTGCCACATCTTTAAAAGACTGCTCTACAATTGACCATGAGGCAGAAGTTTAGAATCACTGATATCTATGGTAATATCCACAAGTATATATTTGTAACTATATGTACATCACTTATCTAAACAAGCAGAGTTACAGATGAAGAAAGTGAATTTGTTTAGTGTGTTTGCTTTTGAGTACAAGGGGAATATTACCTCCCAGTATGTTAAAATTTACTTTGATGTTGTGATAAAGATCAAAATAGAAGAGATTAGTGTGGAGCAAATTTAGGACAGTCATTCAGAAAAGGAAATACATTTCACAAGTAAAACAAAAATGACTTTGAAATCTGTTTCATTCATAGGATCTATTAAACGACATGAGGTGTACACTAGGAAATAATTTTTGTAGGAAATGATTTTTGCTTAATGTAAAGATTTGAGTGGAGGTGAGCAAAAAATTATTGAAAATATAAATTCTCAGAAGTGAAGTTATAGTCAAAACATTTCAAAGATACATAAACATAGAAGTGATATATGGTATCAAAGGCACAAATGAAATTAGATTAAAGGAAACATACTCTATAAATTTAGGAATTAGAAAATCTTGAACTGAGAATGAAGGTTTTAGGAGAACATTAAATATAACCACCTCAAACATTTAATACATAAATTATTAAACATTGTGGTAAATATAAAGCATCCCAGAGCTAAAACTTATTTTATATGATTCATGTTTTTATATTTTATTTTTGCCATACTAATGATTTTAGAAATTATGCAGAACTGTAAATTAGACTTCTAAAGTATGTCATTATGCATGTTATCCAGAAATGGATAAAAAACAAAAATTTGCTATGAAGAAATATTTTATTAATAAATATTACATAAAATATATCTTAGTGAAAAAAAATCTTATAATTCAAAATTTAACTGAAGTACAAATGCAAAAAGTACTATATCATTTATACTTTGCATGGCATAAAGAACATAAAAAAGTTTAATCCCTTCATAAAGAACACAAAAGTCTAATCTCTTCCTTCAAACAGCTACTGTATAATGTCTAGATTGCTAATTGACAATTATAAAGTTTAGAATAAAGATGATGATAGGCTTATGCCCAAAATTCTAAATAAATATATTCACATCAATGCAAAGCATATGTTTCAGATGTTTGAAGAAATGACATCCACATTGATTCTTGAAATCTGTGATAAGAATTAGTCAGTGGTAGAATAAATGTATACTTAAATATGTAAACAACTAGAAAACATTGCTTTATAGAAAATGTTTTATATATATATATATATAATTTTGAAAATATGAAGGTTAATGAAAGAACATAACAGAATAATGGCTTCATCTTTCTATGAAAAATGATGAACAGGTTTTTTACATAGAAGAATTTAGAGCTATAGATGTGAAACACTGAATATCTGAATTAAAAAAAAAGTAAAATTAGAAGGTATCCAAGAATGAAAACATGGGCAATGGCAGAAAATTAAAATCGTTGTGTACATACATATTGTATAAATACATGACAGTTTTTTAAAAATTAAATTTGCAGACCAATGAATGGGCTGTTCCTTAAAAAATAGTTCTGAATAAAATAAACCAAAATTTCATTTTTTTCAGACTATCTCCCTAGAACTTCCAAAGGAAATTTTTGATAAATCAAACTTTGATTCAGTACATATTCTCAGTTGAATTTTACATCCTAATAATTGTCAGGAACACAAAGGTGTTCCATTACTAGTTTATAAGGAAACTTCTATTTATGGCATATCCTTATGAAGTTATAAAGTGATATCATTGAAAATCACCCATGTGTCATATTTTATTAGATGATAAATTGCACAGAAAAAAGCAACTAAAATGTTTACATATTTAATATAGATTTTTAAGGGAATAGTAAATATACTCTGTCAAATGGATGAACAATGGAAAGTTATTGAGGCACTCAGAATGTTGTGACCTCTTGCCAAGATCTCCATCATGTTTAATACTATGTAACAGGAATCATGGATACATAATTCACATGTATTAAATATACACAGTTTTGAGAATCAAAAACAGTTTTTATTGTGGCCCTCATTAAGCAATATGAGTGGGCAGGGTTCCATGTTTCAGTTGGAATGTGTTTGAGATTTTTAATTCAGTGTGTTTTTTTTTTCTCAATCTTATAAAGCACAATCAAGTTTACCAGAAAACATAAATATATGTTTATTGAATGTACACATTATTTTAATCATAGCATTAAACAAAAATTTACACTTTGATTCTGGAAACTACTCAAGATGCAAGGGATATTTTTCTTGCTCTGGTGGATAGAAGCAGATGTCATTTCATCTTTAGAGTTTCAACCTCTCCTAGGATAGCCTCACATCTCCTAATGCTCTTTTATTCTATACTGTGACTCACTTTGTTCTTTAAGCTTTGATAATAAAAAAATTAAATTTCTTCAAGTATGCCTAACCCAATTAATACACTAGTATTAAAACTGAGGACTAAAAAATATTCTCCCTTTATTACAGTCGTTAAACATTTACTAGGACCTGCCATGTGAGGAATTATTATGCATAAATCTTAATATGAGGATTATATTGTTTATGGAAGTGTTTAGAAAAATGTCCAGAAATTAGAAAATACTGTGCAAGTAACAGTAGTAAGTGTCTATTACATTTAAAGAATAATCTCTATTAAAAAATATCTTCCAGAGGGCCATGGTGGCACATACCTGTAACCCCAGCCCTTGAGAGGCAGGAGAATCACTGTGAGTTCAACTCCAGGCTGGGCTACATAGTAAGTTCAAAGCTAGTCTGAACTACATAGCCAGACTGTATTGCAGAACAAACCAGAAACAAACACATTTTTTTTAAAAAAGTGTTCTGCTCCTGTATATCAGTGTGCATGGGTTTATACATTTCCTTGCCAGTCAACCCTGTAAGAGAAAACACAAACACAAGCAAAAGCAAAACAAAACAAAACAGAAAGAAAAATCCAAATTTTTGCCTGGAGTGATGGAAATGAGCCCTTTCTCCCTTGCAGTGCATGATGGGGAAGACATTTCCACTGCAGGGAACAAGAGAAGCACAGGGAAGCCAGTCAGCAAACAGTTATGGTGCCACAAATACGAAAAACAGTTGTGAAAGAATGGGGACATGTGAAAGAATTTGAGTGATTTTAAGTGATGAAAAACGTCAGGGAAAGCAGCGATTTGTGGTGGAGGCTGGATTCGATTTCACTGAACTGGAGGGTTAGCAGTGCTGCTTGCTGAGACAGTATCAGGACAGGTCTTGGGGTGAGGGCAGCAGGAAGTTTGCAAACTTCGAGTATTGTCAAGGCTGAAAAGTCTCGATCACATAAAAGGGATATTTTAAAAACAAGACATTTTATCAAGTATGAAACTAAAACTTGTATGTTGGGAGATAAAATTAATGTAAAGATAGAAAATGGAGTCAAGGGAATACATGAAATATACAGGAAAAGAAACCAAAAGGAGCCCGAGACAATGCACGCACAGCCAAAGTAACAAATACTGTTTTTCTAGTCTAAACACAGACAATAAAGCAGCTGCAGTAGGTTTTTACAGATCTTTCCATTTGATGCTAATATGCAGTGAGAATCACTTGTGCAATCTAACAAAGGAGAGTGAAAAGGAGAAAGTTGTGAGGTGAGAGAAATCAGAAATGTAGAATGTCAGAGATATTAAGGAGAAAGTTGCTTCAAAAAAGAAAAGGAAAAGAGAAGAGAAGAGAAGAGGAGAGGAGAGGAGAGGAGAGGAGAGGAGAGGAGAGGAGAAAGAAGAGAAGAGAAGAGGAGAAGAGAAGAGAAGAGAAGAGAAGAGAAGAGAAGAGAAGAGAAGAGAAGAGAAGAGAAGAGAAGAGAAGAGAAAAATGGGGATTCTGTGAAATTCTCACTGGATTTACTGACGGAGTTCTCTGCCATAATCAGAGGAAAGTTTTAACTGAGCGATTCATTCAGAAAGCAGAGAAATTGCACCTGCGAATCACTGTTGGGAGGCAATGGTAACAGTGACAATGTGTGAATAATCCTGCTGGAATGGGAAGGGTATAAAGTGAATATTTGGACTAAATTATATGACAATGGTTAATTTTTTTTAAGATGGTCAAGTATGAAACATATCTTTCTTCTTGAGACTATCACAAATTAGAAAATATATCAGTTCTAAAGACAGATTCTGTAATCAACTGTTCAATATTTACAAGTTACTGTAGTTTAATAAATAAGAACCAGGGATAAAGGGGGAAAATGGTCACCAAAATAACAAGAGGTACATGTCGACATGTTCACTATGATGCTAAGATGCGATAAATCCTGTATAGAAAATAAGGTCCCAGATCACCTTGCAGAGATTACAGTGAAAATCTGAGATGCATTTATTACTCTTAGAGCTTTTTATCAGAAAGTATTTTTGAGTCTTCTAAAAATAAGTTTTCATAAAGAAAGTGGTAAAAGGAAAATTTTGTGCAGAAAATGAGTGATGTGGAGTTCTTGTTCCTTAAAAGTAAGTGGTGTGTTTGTCTTTTTCCTCCTCTCAGGTTTAGATCTTGTGCCTTCTGTAATGAATAACAGTAATATTTGATATATTTTTGCAGACAAAAAGGGAATCCCTAGAATGAAGCTTACCTTAAGAAAACTAATGTGTCTTGGGAAAGTGGAAAGAGAGGGCGGACAATACTTAGCTTGGAAAAATAATTAAATGATAACAAACAGAAAGGTAAGAGTTCGCTGATCAAAAGGAAAAACCAGTTCAGAGTCACCTTAAATCCTCCCTAAGAGATCGCCCTCTAAGTGAGGCTCTGCGTGTGGAAATCCTTTCCGGAGGCTGAAAGCCATGTTCCTTCCCAGCAGAAGCAATGCTGCTCTTTTGGGGACTGTAGGAAGAGACTCTTCAAGAGCTGTTGGAAAGTGCCTCTTGGCAGTGAGCCCCAGAGGAACAGAAGGCAGAGCTCCTGGTGAGAATACCCCAAATCCCCGCACCTGCTGCCGCTGCACGCAGCTGAGAACCCCCCAGGGGAGGAGATGGTGAAGAAGCACCAGGACCCCTGGCCAGCCGTGCAGTCCTCCGCTGGCCCAGGGAAATGGCAAGGAGGAAATCTTTAATTTGTTTACATGCTATTGTACTAATTGGAAGATATATTGAGAACTTCCAGTTTATAAAGGCAATCTCTTAGAATTAAAGAAAATGTCAAACAGTCTAATATTTAAAGAAGCATAAACTTGAATTATTTGTAAGAAAATCAAGGGCCTCGAGATCATAATGTCAAGTCAAGTAAACCAGACACAAGCTTAAATATCCCTGGGTGTCTTGTCTATGAGGAGCTCAAAATATAAATAAAGAACAACATAAAGGATGGAAAACAGAAAATAGGAAGGTAGACCTTTTGCCCAAAGGAAGGCGATCAAGAGACGGAAGGCAGAGGAAGAGAGAAGAGGGCAAGGCCTGAAGCAAGAATCGCTGCGCTCTGTGCGTGCACCACTCCCCACGAGGACGTATCATCACACATGGCAAACATGTAGCAGTCTAAAAATTTAAAAGCTTAACTGGGTTTCACAGAGGAAATCTTACGAACATTGAGAGGTGAAAAGAAACCATGGTTTATTTTATTCTAAGTCACACACGTGTGCCTGTTCAGACTAACAGGAACACAGCATAGGATGGTGGGAAGGTTTGGAAAGTGGAAAAGTCTCTCAGGTGGCATCAGTTCATTCAATTGTCTCTGTGGGCTTCAAGGCCAAAACCAATGACAGAAAGAGCATCGTGAAGTAAATAAAGGAGAAGTTCCTGGAAAGCAATTGCTTAAAACCCACGGCCTGACAATCAACAGCCAGTTAGCTGCATGCTCTACAGGCAACGCTGATAGTGCGTCTGAAGTTAATTCTCTTAATTTATGGGGACATCGAGCTGTCTCCTTGGCCTCCTTCTGTCAACGAAGACTCCATCTTCAGGAGGAAAATTATTGTTAAGTGTTGGCTTTTTCCATATGTCAGAAACAAAAAGATCTGGGAAATATATGTAGGCCAAAGGTTATGATATTGAAATCATTAACGCTGTGTTTCCACTGGACAAGTAAAAATGGGGACAAGATGAGTAGAGAAAAATTAATATGCTGAAGGTCCTTTGACATGAGAGTTAATAAGCGAAGGTGGGGTGACTAAGAAAATGAACCCCAAAAGGCAGAAAATTACGATCACATCATGTCTGTCATAAGATTGCTTCAGTTGGGACCGCTTTTGATTAGGGGACATTACAAACCCAATATCAAAGGGATTTATCTTATGTTTTCAGCCTAGATATAATAATATAATTGATAATATATTATTGATAGCATTATAGAATTTTCCTTTTAATTATTGATCTTACATTGCTATTTTTCATATGTGATATTCAATTAATGCCTTTTAAATCATTAGATTATAAATGCAATCTAACTATAATGTTTAATAAGGATGACAGTTTTTATTCATCTGTTAGTGTGTTCCCTTCATTATTAATTCTGTGAAACAGTCTACTAAAAGATTTAGTTGAATTTAATACCAAAATCTGAATTCTTGGAAACTTTAGTAATTAATTCAATCTCAAAAGATAACTAAATATCTAGACCTATATTTTAGTGTTGAGTATAGCTGCTCAGAAAATGAAATTTTAGATGACTGAATTTCTTTTTGTTATGAGAAAAAAATATTACTGCTGTTACAGAAAGTTGGAAATTTAATTCGCTCAGAACTTGGATACTGTGTTCATGCAATTTGTATCTATGTTTATTGCTACAGTCTTACAATGGAAAATTATAACATTCTAAAAATGGTTTTCCTCCTCCCTTTAAAAACAACTGAGATCATAGTAGATAGAAGCATTTGTAATCTTCCATAATTCCTTAAATTTGGTTTTCACTACATTTCACAAATACTTTCTTATCCTCTGTACCTAAGACTTCTCTCAACTTCTTTTCTTTTCTTTCTTTTCACTTCTTTTCTTTTTTCTATTGAAGCCTTTCAAAGGAAGTAATCTCATACAGTAAAGCCATGATGCCAAATACTTGAGACTTCTAGAAACATGTTCAGCCTTGTCTCATTCTAAGCAAGGACAGAGTAGATGCTTGTCATTGCTGAATGATTCTATTCACAGTATGTTTAATGTTCCTGACTAAAGCTCAGCTTGAATACATCCTAGTTAGAGGATGGAACTTTCTATGTGGACTCTATTTCTGTTACTCAATTTGAAAACAAGGCTTTAGGCATTAAAGAAATCAATGACTAATAATGTCTTTCAATCATCAAAACATTTTTTATTCTGGAGTCATCCAATTGTCAAGGTCTGAAAAATTATTCTTTAAAATTAAAACACCCATTCATAACTCTCTTGTTAACTGTCTTTCTTTCATCTCCTTGTCTTTGCAGGTAGGTGCTTTTACATATTGCCATGCCTTTAGGAAAACACTATTGCATACATAAAAGATTGTTGATAATAATCAGTAGTGCTTATTGAGTTTCATGCACAGAGTTGGCATTTTATTGGCTATATATTTATTTTCTTAAAATTCAAATGTAAATATACATAATTATTTAACAGACAGTTTACGTGACCTCAGGCATATATTTTTAAGCATTTAAAAGTGTCTGATGTTTTTATAATTTGAAATAATGACTCTTACACTTTCCAAGATTTCCAGTGTTCTGACATTTTAAGAGCTAATTATGTCTACCTTAGTTTCCTCACATGTATAGACCATTGTTACACACAGTTGAACTTTGACTTATATACAGTGGCACCTTGGTTCACAAATGCATTTGCTTGTAAGTAATTTTGTTCACAAACAGAAGCATTTAGCAATTACTTTTGTGTTTGCAAACTCTGCGTCAGGTGACAACCACAACTGTTGCCATCTTTCCCACACAAATACAAATGTGAACCAAATTATGTCCATGAGCTGAGGTATTGCTGTATAATTTTAGTAACTATACACTTATTACTGTAACCATAAATACAAGTCAAAAGTGAATCTGTATTGAATTATTCCATGCTCTTTTTATTCATGTTCCTGAATATTATAGAATTTTAAAACTTATTAATTTGACATATTTATTTTCATCTTATGTATCTGAGTAAATTTTGCCTTTAATTTTCATTTTGTTAAGGAAATATGTCCTTTGATGTGTATGTTCATATTGAAGAGTTTTCTCAAAGGAAAAAATGTGGATTGGATTTTGGTTTCATTTTGTGTTTTGAGATAGGGTTGCCTGTCGTTCAGGCTGACTTTTAACACACTATGCAGCCCAGACTGGCCTCAGTCTCCTAATGATCTTCCTAATGCTGCTGGTATAACAAGCATGTGCTGCCATGCCCAGTGGCAAAATGTATTTTATATCCTTTATCCTTTGGTGGCAATGAAATACTCCCTACTAGCCCCCTACACAGTGAAAGTCCTAATAATTAAACTATAATAAAAGTATTTTAAATGAACATAGTTCCTACTGAATGCCTGCTTATCACTGATAGTTTTTTTTCATAATTAGCTATGAACCTTATGTGTAAAAACTTAAGAGAACTCAATCATTACAGTTCCACATTAGTTCATTGCAAACAATTTTCTCATTTTCCACAGGCCATGGTGATTTTATTAAACATAGTGTGTATATTTGATGAATGTGTAAGTATATATTTTTATTGACTTTGTGGCCCATCTCTTGTCACCTGTTTTATTTCTTAATCTGCGTCGTACTGGTAGTGCCATCAAGATGCTTCATATGCGTCAGAAGTAAGATGCCTGGAAGATGATAGCAGTGTAATAACACACTACATCATAAATGATCTGATTTTGGCACAGTTGGAGATTAGTTTAGAGTTTCGAATTAATCTGAATGACCCCAGCTTTACTGCTGTTGAGATTCTAGCAATGCTAAAACGTCAAATCACTGAAAATAGCCCAAACAATCTGACATGGCTAATGCATAGTTTCTCTGACTTGTTCCATATTCTGTAGATTTTATTACCAACTGCAATATTTCCATTGAGAAATACTTGTCTTAATGAACATATATGTCATCTACCTTACTAAAATGTATGTCTGTTATATACAGAACACAAAACTCACTGCTCTGTGTATTTCAGTTTTATATGCACTAAAACCTCAACGTACAAAGAAATATAAATGGCGAATCAATGTTATACTTTGGTCAAATCTTAATTTTGAGTGATGCTTGCTAGTGGGATGCTAAATTCAGTCATTTTGGAGACAATGCTATTTTTCAGCCGTCTGCAAGTTTTCAAAAGCCATTAGACGATAATGAAATCTGCGGCCATGCTCTAAAATATCCATTTATCCAAATTAACTGCACACATAAGATATTGATAAAGTACTACAAAGAATGGCTTTCTTCACATTTATTGTTTTTGGCCTCATAAAACATTCTTTAAAAACTATGAAATTCGTATCTTGGCATATTGTCTTAATATAGAAGCTGTCTCATCTGTAGTTGATATTATTGGATGTCCTTTGAGTTACCTTTCAAAGTTTATTTTTTTACTGGACTATTTCAATTCTGGCTAAACTCTTCACATTTACACAATCCCTTAGAGTTTACTCTGAGTATATTATATCCCTTGATATTTAATTATTTTATTTTTACACTTAACAGCTTTTCAAAGGAAAAGCTGACTTGTGAATCTACCATTAGCTTGAGGTTGCTCTCATGGGATGACTTGTGAATGTACAAGGTGAAATATTCCACGCTCTGCTTTCCTAAAGATCTCATCAACGTCTGTCTTTCACTGTGCTCTGATGCAACCTTCCTGCCACCACTGAAATTCACTCTCAAATATTTTCAGCCATTTCCTTGTTAATTTTTAACAGTGAGATTCATAACTAAATATTCTGACAGAGAAGGATTTATAGTTCACTATTCAACAAAAACCTCCACCTTTTTTTCTTTTCAGAAAAAATTCAAACTTCCTAACACTGATGGGATATTGGAGTATACCCATTTGTATTATCAATTCAAGACTGTCTCTTGCTTCTAGCTCTTTAAACTAGTCACAAAGTGACAGGCAAAGGATACAAGATACAGCTTCTGAAAACTGTATTTCTATTTAGCTAACCTCAAACATAGAAAAAGGAAATGAATAACATATATTTTGTACTTAAATAAGTGTGTCTGTCTTCTTGTTCCACTCAACAGAAATTCAACAATTCTCGTATTTGCTTATGTCCCTAGAGTCCTCTAACAGAATTAAGTTAGCTATATAACATTTATGCCCTGAAGAAAGATAGTAAAAGCTGCAGTAGATTCCAGATATGTAATTATGGCTATTTGAAATCAGACAAATTGGGCCAGGGACTTAGCTCAGTGGCATAAGTGCCTGCCTGGCAAGCGTGAGATAGTGAGTTCGACCACTGGTACTGAAAAATAAAAATCAGACAAATTGACCTTCCATGTCTTCCTCTATTTTTCTGGAGTTAACAAAGAAATGAAATAATGCATATTTTCATTTCTTTTCCTCCTTGATTTGATTGTTTCAATTCCAGACTCTATTTTAAATTAGACAACCATTAAACATCTGGCAACCACTCTATAAAATAGTTAGAAATTTTAAAAAAGAGCAGTAATCCTAGTGTATAAATACTTACAAGGGTGTTCAATTAATTGGATTTTACTATGGCTAGATTTCTTCGTAAAATCTGTACAACATTTCAACATTGCTACTGGAAGTTTTATTATTTTTTGTTTGTTTTTGTTGTTTATTTAAACTTGATAGTGCATTATTTTAGAAAAATATTTCATATATTCCTTGAAGATATATATATATATATATATATATATATATATATATATATATATGTATATATATCAAAGTAATTCAGTTAGTTATCATAATATTGTAGAGCCCTAAAAATATGTCTTCTCTTTTGTACCTTAAATAAAAAAGCTTTTAGTGAGTATTTATCGCTCTTGAGAACAATTATATGATTCATTGTGGTGCTGCCTATTGGATATAAATAATGCTAATTTGAACAGAATTTACAAAAGCAAATGAAAAATTTTCATGGTGATGTAAGAGATGTAAAGATTTTACTGATACTGGAGCTAAAGAATTTGCCCAATTTTACATTTCATTATGAAAAAATTGTGAAACATGTAAAAATAATTGTGAATAAGACAGTGACTGAATGTCTACATGTGGGATTATGCTTTTCAAACATTTTTGAAGCAAATAACTGTAAAACTGTAATGTGATTTGTTAAATGAACCTTACCTTCGTATTTTAATTTCTACAAGTTTTGATTTCCATTAAAGTAGTCAATGTTTGTTTTAGCAATGGGAAATTACCAATAGAAATCCAGTAACAGAATGTGAAATAGAATTTCATATCAAAAACAGAGGTCTGGATTTCTGTATTTAATTTTGCTTCTGTATTTTTATTACCTCTTTTTATTTTCCTTACTTTGATTTGTATATTATGTTTACCATCATATTTCTGCTTTGATGAGATATCAGCAAAAGTAGGCACATTTTTCTTCATGTTACACTTCTAAATAATGAACACAATTTTTATTATGTATACATATATGAATTTATAGCTTTACTTCTATAGGGCTTACAATTTTTCGTAGACTTGGAGTATTTTTTTTCAGTTTTCATGATTCAGTATCAATTTCACAGTGTTATATGTGTGCTCCACCTGGTGGTATAAATAATCATTTTTTTCTTCTTTTAATGCTAAGATGGGAAATTGAATTTTAAATACCAAGTTAAATGTATTTGCAAATTATCAACACAGTGAAAACTTAATATGTAACACCATAGTCTCCATCAATACATTTTATTTAAATAGATCAATTATGATATTCATCAATTTTATAGATCATCATTGCAGATTATTTTTGGCTGATTTACAACCCTAACTTTCTATTAATACATAAGTATCTGTCTTATATCTACTACTGCCTATCATCTGTCTCTTTATCTACCTGTCTTATTTTTCTCTACATATATAATGTAATCTTGTAAACTGTAATTGTCTATAATTGATATCAGTTGGTATTTTCTATATTTAGTACCGAGTATGAGTATCTCCACCCTCATATTTGGTAGGCAGTGCATTGTGATAGATACCACTACTATGTAAAATATTTCTCAATGCTGAGTTAGAATTCCACAGCTGTTCCCACTGAAAAATGAGGTTATTTCTTGTAATCATTACCCTTATCTCTACAAAATTACCTTTTGAGCGTTTCACTCAATAGTTGTTGCAAATTTGTTTAACTTTCTATAGTTTATACTATTAAATCAAAAATTTTACTATATATTTTATTAAATACACTGTCAATACAAATACTATTTTTCAGGCATTTTCCATCTGAAAGTTCCTGAGTCATCTCCTATTGGTTCAGCAATTGGAAGAATAAGAGCTGTGGATCCTGATTTTGGACAAAATGCAGAAATTGAGTACAATATTGTTCCAGGAGATGGAGGAAATTTGTTTGACATCATCACAGATGAGGATACCCAAGAAGGAGTCATCAAACTCAAAAAGGTACATAGGCACATTTTTGGCAGCTGATTATGTAAGAAAAATGAAAGAATTGAAAATTGTAGATAATTTTAATTCTCCCTCAGTCGTCACTATTTTAAATAAATAGATCCAGTAACTATGAAATGGTTATGTCTATGAACACTGATACACTGTGAATTAACAGGGAGTTTTTGCATGCCTAACAACAAATTATTCATATTAGTTTGTGTATATTATTTTAACAGTCATATAAGTTTCATTTTAAATTCATTTTATTGCTATAAATGTAGATAAGATGTCAATTGAAAAAAGAGATACAGAAATCAAATTTTACTATATCTGGTGTGGCCTTGATCACTTTATGATTTTTTGAGACTAAAAATATTTAAAGCACCCTTTAGTTACAGGAGTTGGTGGAAAAGTGGGGGAAAGTTAGCACAGGTCGCCTTTAGTCACCGCAGAAATGGAAGAAATAAGAGAGAAATAAAAAGGCTGAGGGAGCACTAAGGAGAGAGGTGAAGAGAAGACTGCAGGGAGGGGAGGAAAGAAACAGGGGCAGAGAGAAAGGGATGGGGAGAAAAGAGGCTGCGTAAGGGATGGTGTAGAAAGAAATGGTGACCACAATGAGCAGAATTTAATTCTAGTCACCAACGTTGTGTATTTATGCTGATTTTGAAAATTACAAATAAAGAGCCTAAACAAAGGAACCAAAAATCATCACCATCAGCAGTGAAGCCTTCAAACTTGCAAAAATGAAATAAGGCAAAACAATTACAAGATAGTGGAAGGTAGAGTCTTAAGAATTTAATTAAAGTCTCATGATGTTCATCCTTTATTTTTGTTAATGTTTCTATTTTTCCCACAGTACCAAATCACACTTGTCACTTTTTTTTCACTAAAAAGACTTACAAAAAGACTAACAGTTAAATACTTTGCAAACATCAATTTAAAGGGAAAAAATATTAATTCTTTAAATGTGAAAAATAGTGGAAGCTATTTTACACCAGTTGGTCATAAATCAAATTGAAAGTTAAATTCTTTTACAAAGTGAGACATATTCAGAATGATCAATGTTATATATATATATATATATATATATATATATATATAACATATTTATGTTTATATATGTATTTATATTGATATTGTCACTATAAATACATGTTATCTATAGTTTATTTTGCAAGTACCATCTATAGATATTTATAGAGTGGTCACCATTTGCTAGATCGCCTCTGGTCTCAGCACATAGAGCATTGAATTAAACAGATATATTGTCTATTCTCCAGAAGCTTCAGTTTAATGAGGGAAGCCTGAAAATAAAGCACTGTGGCAATAACTTGAAAGACCATAAAGTGAGGTAAAAAGTTAGCAAGTTCTTGAGAGGTAGAGTCTTACAGTGAGTTGATCAGAAAAGACTTTTCGCTGAGGAAGAAGAGTGAGTAGGAATCTGAAGGAAGAGGGCCATCCAAGTGGCGTTTGGTTGATGTGTGCTGTGAAACCTTGAGCAGCTGTTGCCAACTCTCTGAGGAGAGTGTGCAGTGGACGAGGAGGCCGACTGAAGATGTCCTTGGCTGAGGAGGAGGTCCCCTAGAGGAAGACACCCTCGTGGGGTGTCTTGAACCAAGCCCCAAGCCAAGGACTCTGAATTTGAAGACTACGTGAGAGCTTGGGATAAGCCGAGATCTAAACCACCTTCACACTTGAGAACGAGGGTGCTCCTTGAGCTTTATGGACAAGCACTAGTAGGAAAAAAAAGACTAGAAATAGCTCAGTGAAGAGGCTTCAGAGAATCCTGGAAACTGAGTGATACAAAGCTTATCGCCATGGAAATGGTGAGAAGTGATGAGATGCTGGCTACATTTTAAAGGAACTCTGTGAATACATGCCTTTATAAATATCCTGAGTACTTACTTAAACAGCGATTGAATATACACACAGCCAGACAGAACAGGTGGATGTGCTTTCAGTGTTACAGTGTAGTTTAACGTTTGTATAGAAGACTGGATCAGAAGCAATCCCTAACTGGACCACTACAGTTCTTGAATAAAAGTCAAATGCAACCTGCAAACTAAAATATTACTGAGATTTTGTAATAAAATTTAGAGATTATCTATCATCTATCTCTAATACATACTTTATTTTGTGGAATGTATGCATATAAACATTGTTAAATCTTGATTTAATGTGACTATATGCTTGTATAAAAATAATTGGAAGATATCTAGGCAAATAAAGCTCATGAAAATAGTAAAAAAAAATCTTAAGCATATCACTTTAACTACAGTATCTTTTGGGTCTGAAAATGGTAGGCTAAGAGTATTCAAACATGTATCTAGTAAATTCTCAGGAACACTTAGGTGGCCCTTATTAAACATCCTTGAATAAAGAGGTATATTAAAATAAATGTGTGTGTAAACATCAACAAAACCATTTCAGTTTAATATTGATCTTCAAATGGTTTTCTGTAAGTTTCTTTCAGCATCTCAGCATAGAGCTGTAGTGTAAGAATTTGGATGTAAAATCAAACTCATACTGGTATCACATGCTTTAGTACACTGAAATTTCTCAGAAAGTCCAAATTTATACATTCTATGTATGAATATGTAGCTTTTTAAAGATCAATTATTTTTATTTTTGATTAACTGATTTTTAAAGTACAGCAGAAAATCATGAAATTCTTTGAATTCACAGTTTTTTTTCTTAACTTTCATGAATAAATTAATGTGATCACTGTTCCAAAGCATTTATTTCATTATTTTGTCATAAGAGTATTTATTCATTTTTATTTTACTGTATACTCTTTTTCTTCTGTGTACAGGGAAGATGTAAGAAGATAAAAATAACACTAAGGTTGAGATAAGCTGAGAAGAATTAAGAAAAACATTTTTACTTATTGTATTTTTAAAATTCAACTTTGATTCACTTTATGAGAATTGTTCCAGAATGTCATCTCATTGCATCACTTTGAAATCAGAGTAACATAACAAAACTCTATAAACCTCTCCTAGGCCCAAGATGCTGGTTAACAAGTGAAATGAAGTAAAAAGTCCTCTTAGTCTACTTACAGCATTTTACACTGACCAAAGTATACCAAAATGAGTATCATCTTATGTATTGTTAAATAATATAGCAATATGAACACTAGCAAAATAAGAATGAAGACCATCTAAAAATTAGGAGGTGGCCTATATTTAAAATGAGAAGAGAAGAACTTTTAAATTTAACGTTTTTTTCATAGAAAGATAAATGAAATATATTTTAGCCAATTATTTCCTAAAGGATGAATAATATTAAAATGCATAGTTTACTTGGTATAAGTATAGTAGAAATGTACATGAGTAAAAAATTTCCAAGGAATGAAAACATAAAAATATATACAGATTTTTGCTTGTCTTGTTATTGATTTGACAATTTATGTCTTTAAAAATGGCAATGCTTTTAAGTGTTATCGAATCATTTAACATCCTTCATAACTTCTGAGTCTGTAACATTTCTGTAAAAAAAAATCACTTAGAGACTAATAAGTAATGATAATATTTGCTTAAAATGAGGAATAGTAAGGTGTTGTATTTTATTATAAAACAAAAAATTTGAAATTTAAAATGTAAGTTATTTAACATTTTGATATTATTTGGCATATTATTTCATTTTAAACGCATATAACTAAATTACATTAAAACTAGAGTAGAATGATTTTAAGCCTAGGAGATGAAATGGTTTTCTATTCACATGAACCCTTTAGTAAATAGGTTAAATCCTTAATTAGTTCCAATGGGGATTTGCATTTTATATTTTCTAATGAGTCAGTAAAATTGATTCTCTTTACCATACTAGAAATGCCTAAATCATTCTACATCATAAAATTTGGTAACACAGCACCATCATGTGGTTAATTTTTAAACAGCCGCTAAGAACAACATTTAAAACTTGGGATTTATCTCCATTTATTAAATGTAAGTTGCTTCTATTTTGAGGCACTCTGACATATCTAATTCCAAAGAAAAGTGGTCTCTTTTGTTTGCTTCTGTAAACACTCTGTATCTGTTTTTATCGCTATTTGTTTTGACCTCTTTTAAGCACTGCATTGTTTTCTTGAAGTGTCTCAAATCTAAATTAACCCCAAATTAATATAATCAACAGTTTGTCTGCTACCTTGTAGATTTTTATAAATGTATATTCTGTGAATTTTTTTCATATTCCAAGTGTCTACAGCTGTATTTTTTTCCTACAACAATAAAAATGTGCTTATTCCTATTTTCTCCTTTCCAGTTGCTGGGATTATTTAAGTTGCTGGTATTAGAGCCTAATTCCACTGACTTCCCATGAAACTTGGCCAGGGATTCCTCCTGAGTAGGGGTTAAAACTTCACTTTCTCCTCTTATTATTGACTTACAGCCCTCAACATTCCACAATAGGTCTTTTCTCAGTCCCACCTTTACTCTACCTTCAAGTTATCATTTACTCCAGGAATGAATAGTCAAAACTATCTCCGTTCACTTTCCATAATTTTTTCCTGATTTGCACTGCTTTAAAAGAGTATAGGACATATTTTCCACTGCCATCTTCTCCACGCTCAGCGCACCCAAGCACAAGCTACATTTCAGGTGCCTCAAATTCATTACAGTGCATCTGCTAACAGTGATTTGCTTCCCCTCACCCTGCGTAGAAAGCCGTGCCTAACATCAATGTCATCTTATTTCATTCCTGCTGAATGTTTCTCTCCCTTTATCAAGTCTATCAGAGAAAGCTGACTACTTCTTACTTTCTTCCCCAAATGTTAATGTTTTTCAAAGTACTTGTAATATTTTTGGCACCCATGTTTAGAGGACATTTGTTTCTTGTTACTGTATTTAAGTGTCTAGAAGTATTTCATTTTTTTTTCATATTTTTGTTTTCATAAAGAGTATTCCTGAAAATAGAGCTTTTTAAATTTTTATTAGCTAAAAGAATAAATACCTTGTGCTGTATTTTTTAAATCTCTGATGAACTTATTACCTTTTTACTCAAATAAAATTTGATGTTCAAAATATTTTACAAAGTGTGTAGAAAAATACTGCAAGTTTACAATACTAATTTCATGAATGTGAGTTTTGAAATTCAGAGAAGTAACTTTTCAAAATCATGGAACTTGCCTTGTATTTTAATATATATTTAATATATATTTGAAAAGGACATATTTTTAACTATTGTATAGATTTTATATATTAAAAAGTTTAACCTGCCATACCAGAAGGTGTTCATTTATGCTTTATATGTGTCTGACATGTATAGAGTGCCAAAAAATGTATTCACACTTCAGGGAAAGAAAGACTTGTGTAAATATTTTAATACTAAAATTATTGAGATACCATGAGGTTAATACAAGTTGCCCTTGGTCTCTACAATTAGAAGAAATGATCCAAGTGGTGGCCATGAGCTTCCACACATTTATTAGTATACTGAATTGCTACTAGGGTAACCTTGGTCATTGAAACTGCTGCACACGCATTTTCAATTTCTTCTCTCAAGGCTGGCGGTATAGTAGGTTTTCTGCAATACACAATATCCCTTAAAATTCCCCATACAAGTGTAACACCATCTGTGGAAGAAATATCATACTATTTTTCTTTTCCTGAAGTGTGTATACATTTTTGGCAGACTATGTATTTTACTTAAGTAGTTATAATATTCAATGACATATTTTATTAATTTTTAGGGAAATATCACAGAAATTTTGTAATTAGAATCACTGGAGATTCTTGAAATCTTGTTTTGTCTCAGCTGCTGGATGTATTTGCAAAATTGCTGTCACTAAAATACAGGCATTAAAATAATGTTCATGATTTTTAAATTAATTTTTCAAAATAATTAAAATAGGGCAGCATTACAACTAACTGAAATATAGTATTCACTTTCCACCAAAAAATATATTTTAACAATTAATCAAACTAAAAATTTGGCATATGTATTTATTTGTTAAAATATCTTATTTGCAAAATACTTTAGCCTGTATATTGTTTTACCTTAAAGTCATTTTAAATATTGTAATAATTTTGTCAAGACTAAATCCTAAACTTAAAAAATATTTGTATTTCATTGCGTTTTTCCCTTTTGTTATGGGAACTGTCTTACTTGATATACAGAAATCTTTTATTCATCAAAAAATCGGATTGCTTTTAGTGAATATTGACTCCAGTTCTTTCCTCGGTGATAACAAAATATGCACAAACTCTCTGACATTGCCTTGCATATAAGAACTGACTTTATTAGTTATAAAACTAAGTCTTGGAAAACTTGGTTTTCCTTTGAAAAAATACTCGCTCTGAACATCTTATCTTTATTGTTCAGCCTTGTATAAAAACTCTATAAGACTTTGTTCCTTCTGTTTTGTTCATGCTTGTTCAGTCAGAGATAAATCTGTTTTCTAACTGCTTATCTTTAATCTCTTCCACTTCAGGTATTCTTGTAATCTGATCATCTGTGTTCATAGATAATTTTCCTTTCTCCTCATTGAGAACTGCTAGATGCTTGAGATAATAGAATTTTATTACTAAAGAACACACTTTTGGAATGATGGCTTTATCATCACAAAAGTGGATGCAATAGAATGCAAAGCTGTGTGTGCAAAGCCATAGCCCCTGTGGGTCAGGTTGAGATGTAAATGGGTCCTTCACGTCCGGGGCCCAAGGTGGTGCAGATTGCAGCTGACCTCTGCTGTGACGCTAAAAGTCCTTTCCTAAACTCCCTGTAGAATTTGCTCCTCTGTCAGTTTGTGAGTGATGTCACTATTCTTTTGTTAGTTAATGATCAAGATGTGAACTAACAAGCTCCTACAGGTATGCTTTAGGGGCCTGCCATATTGGCTCCGGATTTCAAAAGATCCCTTCTTCCTCAAGGTCAGCCTGAACTCAGAATTCCTCCGCATCACTGTTTTCTTTTGAAGGCTAATCTGATTAGGTCAGAACATTAAGCAAAATTTGTCTTAACTCACTGTCAAATTATGAAGCCTCTAATTACATCTACGTAATTTATACTTCCACTGAACTCAGCAAGTTGCAGAAAGTGATATGCTGTTAAATGCCTAAGTCTCTCCCACAATTAAGGGCAGAGATATTTCCCACAAGAGTTGGAGGATCATTGAGGAAAAAAACAAAAAAGACAGAATGAACTCAAAAGTCTGCCTTCCCTAGACACCATTTTTCAAATTCATCAACATGACTACAACTGTAGCCATCCAATTTAATTAGATATTATGTGGAATCCCTGCAAGGTCTGGAAGAGGAGAGAGAGTTATTCTCCCATAGTAAATGTTAAAAATGTTTAACCCCTGCCTGGGAATGAGAGAATCATTTGGCACAAAACAATTTATAGACGTTTTGATGTTGTTATTTGCTTGTTTGGTTTACAGTACTGAGGATCAAATCTATGTCCTTCCCTCTGATCTACATCCTCAGCACTTTTTAGGTTTTGTTGTTACTGTTATTTTTGTTTGCTTGTTTTTTGAGACTGGGTTTTGCTAAGTTACTAAATTGCCCAGGCTGGCTTCAGCTAGGAACCCGCCCCCCAGGAGCGCTGAGATTACAGACATGCACCACTACACGCAAGTGTTTATCTTTTGTGAGGTGAATTTGAGAAAAATAACAGCAGATAAAGTGGCAAAAGCAAAGATATGAAAACGGTTATATGTTGCCCAGTTGTTCCCTTTATACTCTAAAAAATAGTTAAATATACTGTTCTTTGAAGTAGTTGTGGTCTCTTCCTGCACAGCTCCTTACATGTCAAAGGACTCTTGAAAATTCTGACCTCACTAATCTTCCATGATAAGAGTCAGGCAAAAGAACTAGGAGCTGCTGAACCCAAGGTTCATTAGGCCTTTCTTTTTCTGTCTCTCTTTCTTTGTATTTTATCCTTCTGGAAAGGTTCATGAATTTCTGAACCCCAAGCAATGTCACAAACCTAACTAATTTATTAAAAATAAATTTAAGTAAATTATTTCAATTTCGTAATAACATTATCACAGAATTTAATTCATTGTCTTACAATCACAGACAGCTGTTGTTTGTCCTACACTTATCTCAATGCTCAGATTTTTCATTGCTTATGGAATGAAAGTAGTCAGATGAATGGATAAAGTGAAGGAGGGAACAATGACTATTAATTCCCCTTGCTATCTCTGAGTTGCTCTATTTTGTGATGAGAGATTGCCTAAGGTCAGAGACAAAAAAAAAAAAAAAAGTAAGTATACCTAGGATATCACAGGTCTTTGATCACTGTGGGATATAAGTTTTCAGTTCCAAAAAATCTATATGTACAAAAAGATGCTTTCATCTCACTCTCCTTCCCTGACCATCAAATTTTCACCTTCTGTGATAGGTCATTATTTCTTAAAAAAAAATCAGAATTCTCTCCCATTTTGAGCTTGAAAAGAACTTTCCAATAAGAAATCACATTTATCCACATATTTGTAATATCAAGTGAGGACACAGATGAACATCTTATGTGAAATTTATGTACTCATCCAGATAATTAGAGAGCTTTAAATTTCAAGGAGAGAGCTGAGAAAGCAAAGAGGAACAACTGGAACCAATACCCACAGTCTAATCTCACCGACAATCCCAGTCAAAGGATACTCAGTTTGCTTCTGGGCTGAAGGATGCCTAAGTTGATAAAATCAGATAAGTTTTATAGTGGAAAGACTAACATATAAACATTATATTGCTTATAAATTATGAACCATTTCGATTTACAAAACACAGAAAGTACAGTTCTTTTACATTTTAATGTGTTTAGTACACATTTGCAGCACATAGGACTGCATTCACCATGGGGAGTTGATCCTTGTAGTTTACACATCTTCTTTGTATCTTTCCCCTCCTCTCCCTTTTCCTCCTCTCCATCTCTTGGTCTCATTTCCTTTGTTTCTTGTTACTTTTCATTTTGCTTTTTAAGTCATTCATATTTTTTGTATTTCTCATGTGACAGAAATCATGCAATATAAAAGTTTGTCTCGTTTACTTCACTTAATACAGTTTTACATGCTCTTTAATTTGAATTAGCTAGTGCACCTTCTATCATATAGTTTTCTCTCTCTGACATCTCCTAAGTTTTTATTAGAACGCTATTACTTCTCCAGGTACATTCATTAGTCAAGATGCCACTGTTATCTAATTTGTTGGATGTCAGAAGAAAACAACCTTATTCATCCTTGCATCAGTTTTTGTTCTCCTAGGATGTATATCTGGCTTTGCCACCATGTTTTTTTTTTGTTTTTGTTTTTTACAAAAATGAAACTTTCATAATATTTTAATTAATTATATGCTGGATTACATTTTCATAGTCATTTATTTTTCTGCAGTTACATTTTCAGCTATTAAATTATTCTCAGTTCACCACTCAGAGACATAGAAACTAAGCCTAACTTATGAAAGTGTTTGTCATAATTTGCTCAGATATTCTTTATTTGAAGCTAAACACTCCATTTGCATCAGTTTCTTCTTTTTAATAATATTTTCCCATCTTCTTCTGGCAATTGGGTGTCTTTTCTTTCTTTTCTGGGATAGCGCATGTTTGCAATACTGAGTATTCAGTTGAAATATAAATTTTGAATCCTGATGTTCATATTGGGGTGGCACACCCATAAAACACGTTCATCATGTGCATCTCTTTACCACCTTTTACCTTATCTGTCCCTCCTTGAACTTCTCCATCACCAAGAGTTTGCCCTCTTTTTTCTACCATCTGTCCTCTATTTTATTCATGTAGGTATCATATTTTAAGTTTCTAATATAAGAAAACTCATGTGTTTTTTAACCACCAGTGTGTGAGTTATTTCACTTTTAACAGTTTGTTCTCAAGTTCTATCATGACATGATTTCACTCTCCTCTTTGACTAAATAATATTTCTTGGTGCGTGCATACCACATTAAAAAAATCCATTCGTCTCTGTGTAGGCAGGCACCTAGGATATTTCCAGAGCTTATCTATTGTGACTTGTGCTGTTACAAACATAGTTATGCATGTATCACTATATTGTGATGTTTTTAATTCTTTCAGGCATATATTCAAGAGGCTATCTTTTTGCAAGCCTGGTTCTTTTAACAAACTATAGGAGGCAAACTTTAGACACTCAAAAGAGGGTTTCCACACTATCTGTTAGATATTGCATCTCTATTTATGCCACCAAAGGCTAGATTATCAACTGTAATGTTAGGCTTCTTAATTTTTATTTTTATAGGTTTTAAGAGAAATCACAATTTCAACAAGAAATTGAAAGAAATCAATGTTATAGGTTAACCATATGTGACAATGAAATTAATAAAATGATGGTGCAAAGAAAGGCAAAACTATAATAAATTAGATATAAAATAAAGACAGAATAAACATAACTCCTCCTAGTTAAAAATTGTTCTGAAATAAACGATATCATTCACGTATATATGTAACAGATTTGGGTGCAATATGTGCTACTGAACTGTGAGAGTTGAGTATTTCACAGTCATTTTTTCCCTTTCTTTTTTACTTCCTCAGAAGAAATACACAAATCAGGGTTCATATATTTAAAACAGAAAAAAAATCTCCTTTTGCTTATGTACACTATGTAAAAGAACAGATGTTGACATAACAATTAGCAATCCACTAGAGGCACACTAGAGGGAATTATTTTAGAGGATACAAAATTTTAAAAGTAACAAGATCATCACATTAATTTACATTTATGTTGCTTTAGTTTTTCTTTGGAGATTACAAATCACAGCTATGAGAATTCAATTTATCACTTTAAAAAACACAACTGTAACATATTTTGGAATATATTATTTTCAATTATTGGAAGAAATAACCAGCATTTACAGCAATGCTAAGCTAAAGGTGAACATCAGCGATTACAAGTCAGGTGACTTCATGTATTATATTCCACAGCTTCCATTAATTTGATTATTAAAGTTTAAATCTATGTCTTGATGGAAATTAAAAATATCCTGGAAACACACTACAATGCCATAATTTTATGTATAGTTCTAGCAATACTGAAATCTAGGTTTTTTTCACAAATATCCACTGTATGTTTATAAATATTGCTATAGAACTTCTATAATAAAATACCTTGATATTTAAAGTATTTAACAGCACATTGTATTAATGTCACAATAAGAAAACCTGCTTAAAAAAAAACAGAACAAAATCCCACAGTATGTTATACCAAATTTGCAACTGGAATCTGAAGAGATTTTCAATTATCCAAATTCTTTTTATTTGGGGTTTTGGTCGTTATTTCTTGGTTTCACTAGAGGGCAGCATAGGATAAAAGTAGAACAGCAGTTCTTTTGCAGGGTCCTTGCTTCCCTATGGTTTATATAAAAGGTGAAAAAGCCCTATCCACTATGCAGGTCTAAATGCATATTATTCTATTTTAATATGTGCTACAGAGTATCCATACAATTACCCAGAAATTCCTATTTGTGCGTGGATCTTTTGTTAAAATATTTACTTTGTGTTTTCCACACTCAATAATTACAAAAGCAAAAGTTAGGAGACTGAGGTGGGATAATAGAAAGTTCCCACTTAGACTGAAGATATAGCTCAGAGGCATAACGCCTGCCTGGCAAGTGCGAGGTTGGGAGTTTGATCCCTGGTACAGAAAAAAGAAAGAAAGGAAAGAAAGAAGAAAGAAAGAAGTTCCATTTTGTAAAAAAGTTCCACAGTGTAGGTATTCAGTCGAATGTAAAATTGTGCAAAGACCCTTGGGTTCAGTATCCCCAGTATCATAAGAAGGAAAAAAGAAAGAGAAAAAAGTGAAACCATTACAGTTGATTCCAAGTTGCCAAATGCTGGGCAGCAAAGGTTATGACCTTTGGCACACTTCACACCCATCTGTGCACACACACTGTCTCACTTTTGTTTGTCCTCACTGCAGCCTTTAGACTTTGAAACAAAGAAGGCCTACACCTTCAAAGTAGAGGCCTCCAACCTTCACCTGGACCACCGGTTCCACTCCGCTGGCCCTTTCAAGGACACGGCCACGGTGAAGATCAGCGTGCTGGACGTGGACGAGCCGCCCGTCTTCAGCAAGCCCCTCTACACCATGGAGGTGTACGAGGACACTCCGGTGGGCACCATCATTGGCGCGGTCACCGCGCAGGACCTCGACGTGGGCAGCAGTGCGGTCAGGTGAGAGACGCAACCGGGTTGTTTGCTGGGTGAGAAAAACAAAACAGAAACAACTAAATGATAAGCAGTTCTCTGACCAATACTGAGCAGTGCTTCAGTTGCGATGATGTTAAAACATGTATGATGATGGAGGAGTAGAGGAAATTCCACAGAAGCTCGACAGAACTTCACTGTTCCATCCAGAAAAGAGAATTCCTAATTCAGCCTTGACGACTGAGTCTCCAGATCAGCCGTGTTGGTACTTTCATGTTGCCAAAGCATAGTAAATATGAATAAATTTTACAGTTACTTTTAAATATCTGCCCTTTTAATCCAAATTTGTGTTAAGAAAAAAAAATGATTTACCATTTGCAACTTGAAAGTCATTTTTAAAAAAATTTTATTAGTAAATGTTTGCAGTACCAACTGCTCACATTCAGTGTGGGGAACTGGTATACATATATATATATATATATATATATATATATCACATTTAAATTCCCTTCTTTTCCCCCTGAAAGTCATTTTTTCACAGTAACATACACAGCTTCTGACTCTGATGCTGTATTAATGCAAACAAACTTAGTGCAAGGCGACCTCCCTCCCTCCCTCCTCCCTCCCTCTTGCTCTCCATTTATCTCCCTTACAATTCTCTAAATTCCACTAGTTCTATTGAGGCTAATAGGAATTCCCTTCATTTTCCTCATACATTGATACCAAAATATTTGAATTTTATTCCCATGTATTTTGTTGTATTCTTATTTACACATATCTTCAATTATTGGGAAACCAAATGGTGAACATGAAATTTGTTCTGAATCTTCCATCCCTAAAAATGTGTCTTAATTAAAAACCAAATTAAGAAAAGAAATGTATTGACATAGAAAATTAGATATATTTGCTAACTTTTTATGCCATGTGCAGAAAAGAATGAAAGAAATGAATTGTGAATACAGTGGAGGACTTTGTACAGTAATCTCACATAGTAGAATCTAAAAAAGAAAAATTCTGAAATCTTGATGTTTTTGTCTGATTGTATTCATCTGAATCCATCCCTCCAAATTTCATGGGTAGGGTCTTAGTTTGGGCTGCTGTCTTAGAATACTGTGGGCCATATGAATTCAACAACATTTACTTGTCAACCATGTGGAGAACAGAAAACCCAAAAAAGTGAGTGATCAGTAGACTTACAAAAGGAAATCTAGAGAACTTTCTTTCTTTTGCTGTCTTGTATGAAAAAAAGAAAACAAATATAAGCTAAGTAAGAAAAAGGTATTCGTTAAACACTGAACCTTCTAGAACCAAGATCTTGGGCTTTCTCTATAGCACAGCTTTTGTTGGGCACCCTCTCATGACCTAATTACCTCCCCCAAAGCCTCATATCTCAATACCATCATAGCGGAAGTTAGGGTTTGAAGATACGATTTGGGGAGCGCTGTGCAGGTATTCAGCCCTGCACATCCCACACTGACCCACTGTGATGCATGCTCTTCCCCTGTGTAGTCCATAATGTATATGTGTGTAGCCTTGAATTCATGAATTTATTCCACCACCAACATGGCTCTCTGAAGTCCAAAGTTTCTAAGCAAAGGTGAGCCTGGATGGCAGCTCCAACCTGCGGCAAAATGTGTTTCTATCTGTGAACCTATGAAACAAAACAAGTTGTGTTTCCAAAATACAGTGGTATGACAAGCATCAGGCATGCAGGCAGGTAGGCCTTCCTGTTCCAAGAGGGACAAAGAAAGAGGTGCTGAGTTTCATGGAAGTCAAAGTAGCAGGGCAAACTCCATGAAACCCTAACATATAAGCACGATTTTCCCCTGGATCAGAGCCTTTACTTCATGTTCACTGAGGCAGATATGCTGCCAGCTGCAGGCAGCACCCTAAGGCTGGATGGGGCTCTGCCCATACCTGGCCCAGCTTGCCCATGTGTGTGCATGGAGGTCACACTTTTGGGGCTCCACCGGGCAGCTGCACTCACATGTCACTGCCAGGGGCTGGGCCCACAATTTGAAATCAGTGAAAGTGGTTACACCCCAGGCCTGAATGATGGTGTGTTACTTTCAATGTTCTTTGAGTTGAAGAATAGTACATACTGTCAAGTGATATGATTGATCTGGTCCTGTAGGAATAAGAAGCCCGAAAATCTCCTTTCATATTTATTCTCTCTCTATTTTTAGTCCCATTTGGCACTGTGTCTGCTACTGTAATACCATCGCTATTCATTGCTTATGTTGACACAGAGGATGGAACCTGTGGTTTACATATTTATACATCTTATCAAGTAACCAGTCTATTACTCCTTAGTGTTCTCCTCTCAAAATAGTTTTTGTCTTTTTGGTTGTATGGACAGGTTACGTTAAAGTTTAAAGTTCAAATTATTTTATGATTACATTCAATTAAAATTTTTCCTCTCATATTTTGCCTTTGCAATTCACAAAAAACCCAGGTATGCCTTCAAAATTTAGTTTATAAGCATGAGATAAATACCGAATTTCGGCCCTCAAAAGTTCTATCTTCCACAAAACGATAGAATATATATACACTACTTACCAGAACCTTTACCACTGATTGACAAAAGTTGGTTTTCCTTCAAGTTCCAATGACATGTCCTTCGTTCCTCAAAATGGCTTATATGTTTGGTATTCTGAATATTCTGTTCACGCGAATTTATTATCTAGGAAGGAAGAATCCTTTCCATCAGTTTTTGTTCTGTGTGAGCCTTCACCACATTCACCCTGAATGCTTGAAGTTTATAGAAATTTACAATTCTACCAGTCTTATCCATTCGGAGTTCCCTTTCAGTGGACACATTTTTAAGTGATTTGGGCAGTGCAGTAGGCAGTGCTCCTACTGCTTGGTAAGGCTTTTTTGGGTCCAGTTTAGGGTATTATAACAAAGTACCCAGAAAGACTGGTTTAAGCATAAACATTTACTATGTTTCAATTCTAAAGACTAGAGAGTCCCTGATCCAAATAACAGCAGGTCCAGTGTCTGCTGAGGGTGTAATTTTTGTTTTTTGTCTCCGTGTATTAATACATGGCGGAAAGTGAAAGCTCTCTAGAGTCCTCATTGGGACACTTCCCCGTGCTTGAGGAGAGCACTCTCATGACCTCATCATCTCACAAAATCTCCATCTGCTCTGATGCTGCACTCCCAGGAATGAGACTAGAACATAGAGATTCTGGAAAAATACAGACGTTTGATCCATAGCAAGTATTTTCCTTCTCGTCATGTCTGTGATGCAAAAAGAACTCAAAAGGAGCATCTCTCTTACCAGAAAAATAAAAGTAGCAATTACTGAGCATCCCACGCATTTTCAGCCCAATGCAGCCAATTTACTCATTGGAGACAGGCTGTTTTTCTCCCCGTCCTTATTAAAACACGCATCATTCCCTGTTAACGCACAGAAAGTGGGAAATGCCCATTTATGGTACTTTTTATGAATTTAAAATGATTCAGAAAATATTGAAAGTCATAATAAAAAATAAAATGATAAACACTGAAAGTTCTCATAGATAAGTGAAAAATTTATATATACGAGTAGAATTCCATATATAAAGATTTCATTAAGTAATTTCATATGCTGTTTTCCATGTTCAAGAGAAATAAAAGCACGATGGTCGCCGAAATATGAACAGGAATGTCATTTTCATGCAGTATTTTAGTGCACTCCTCCCTTAACACAGGCACAAATAGGAAAGTTTCTAAGTGGAAAATACTACACGGTGAAGGAACACAGTTTCAGTTCCAAGAAAATTGTTGTCATGTTCCTGGTGAGGGACAAAAAAAAAAAAAAAAAAGCCACATTTATAGAAATCCGTTGAGAAGCCCGATTTTATTTTTTAATTTTCACACCAGAGCAGCGAGCATCAAACAAGAGTTACTTCTAGGAAGTGAAATGTTGCCCCGATCTTCCTTCTAACGAGCAGCTCCTCCTCGCCTCAGCTCTCCACATAGGAGGGTCTAATTGATCCCCTTGAGGTGCAGCCAAAAGATGAGTTGTTTTTTGAGCAACATCAAACTTGTTTTCATTCCGTGTCCTTAGAGTAAACAACAAGCTTCAATCATATCGGTCAAGGAAATGTGGGTAATAAGTCATCTTCCTTCGGTCTAAAAATATATTTGCTCACTTAAGAAAGACAGTGCAAATATGTTGGGAAGAGCAAGTTTCAAATGTAAAATTATTAGACACAATTACATTTGCTCACTTTTGTTTGCCTTGGTATAACTTTTGGCTACAGGGTTATTGTGCGAGGTACTGATTTAGGGCAGTGTTATTCCTTGTCTCTGGGTATTTTATTACTATCATAATCATCATCATTTTCACTGAATACAACCAATAGTCATAGATCAATGGCTTTCCCCAGAACTGAGGCACTTGGAGGAAAGTTTAACCTTGGTTTATTGCCTGGTAAATAGCCCATGGCAGGTTCTTACTCCCATTTCCCCACAAGTCTCAACCGAATTTCTAGTCATTCTTTCCTTTATCTTCTACTCCTTGCCATTTGGCATTGTATGTGCTTTGAGGTGGACTTGCTATTACACAGTTCATAGAAATTATTTCTAGGGAGTCAAATGAGATTGGGATCAATTTAGCCAGTAGCATCTGGTTTTCTTTTGAAGGACATTTTTGACAGAATGAGAATTGTACCAGAATGAGAAATGTGTAAATTTAAGCTGTCACAGCACACTGGGTGAAGGAAGACAGAGAACGCACCTAGTTTAATGCATAATATTATGAAGTGATATATGTTATTTAATTATTGGGTAAATTAGGTGGGAAATATTAAATGATTGGAAAATTACCAATTTTTTATTTCTTAGTAAGCTTTCAGTAGATTAACGAAAGTACTTTAGAAAATATTTCTATGACTGTGCCTGGTATCTTCTGAGAACTACATGTGTGATTTATTTATTTGGTTTTTCCATTTAAATTAACTTTATAAGACAAGAATTTTTCTATATTGCTTTTCTTGCATGCTACTCGATGTAGATATTGTGAAGTACATAGTGAGTAGTCAATAAATATTTACTAAATGAATAACTTGATTTGAATATTGCTAATTTAAAGCCATACCATAAAATGGCATAGTATTAATTTGTACTTATTTTTTCTATAAAATATCAACATAACTAAATAATTTGTTTTAAATACTGAGAAAATAGCACTCAGGAGGCAGAGGCAGGAGAATTGCTTTAAGTTCAAGGCCAGCCTGGGCTACAAAATGAGTTTAAGATCAGCCTGAACTGCACAGTGAAATTCTGTCTCAAGAAGACAAAGATAAATAAATACTGAAAAATATATAAGTAGCTATTGAGACTTTATGCTTTACCTCTTAGACTTGTTCCAAAATATTAGTTCACAATTACCCTTGATAATGAATTGACAGAAATTAGTCCAAGGAAATATCACATTTATTTTGATATGGATCATGACCTTGTAGCTTTGTACATAATCAGACATATTTTATTCCTCATATATCTTTTTAGTGATTCTAAGAATTTATACATTATATTAAAATTCATATTTTAAATGCTATAAGGGATATAGTAAGGAATACTCAAAGGGACTGTTTTATCCTAAATCATATTTAGGATAGATGTATGTATGTAAATTTTCCTTCTAGTAGCTACTCTAATCTTTATTATGTTTTAAAAATACAGGTCATAAAACAAATTACTTTTATCATTTGAGCAATAAAATATAGTATATTGAATAATAAAGTTATATAAAATAAGAAATTGGAGTGTGTACTATACAAAGAAAATATTTTTATAGTTAACACTAAGGAAGGAACTGGAATGTCAATTCGTACCGCAGAAACTATCCTTTGTGGGTTATTTTATTTTATTTTATTTTGGTACTGGGGATTGAACTCTTGACCTTGGGTTTGCCAAGCAGGCACTTATGCTGCTGAGCTAAACCCCCAGCCCTGGATTATTTTATTAATTGTAAGTACAGATAACAATAACTTTTAACAATAGTATCACTGAATGCTACCCTGTAGATTCTTCTATCATATGAAAGTAAGCCTGAAATAAACATGTAGAAACAATCCAAAAAATGTTAAATTAAAAAGATGAAGATAGTGATTGAATTTGTGAATGTAGGAAAAAAAAAGCAGTAGACAGGACTTGATATGAACTACCTAAAAAAATACTCAAGGAGCAGCAAAATAGTAGAAAGTGATATATAATTTGGAATTTAGAAACTGCAGGAAAACCCACGTATTTGATTCTCTGGAGAGATTGTCCTATTCAATTTTGTTACAAATATGTTAGTGTTTAATATATTCATGAGAATTATTTCCTGAAGCTGGCTTTGCATGAAGTCTACTTGAAAATATGCTGATGGCATTTAGCTTTGATTAATTGCATTTATAGAAGCTGAGGAATGTAGAAATCATTTTACCACAAAAAATATAATTCCTTCAAGAAAACAGGGAAGACAACATTTAGCTGAAATGATAAAGTTTAAACCAAATAAATGTTATATCAGAATATCTTGATAAGGAATATCTTAACAAAAAAGGTCACAGTGTGCTAATGTATGTTTATGAGTTAGATATTCATTTCCCTGCACATATTAATCTGCTTCTGATTCAACTGGAAAAATACACTTGCACATATACACAAATGTTCTTACCTAATACCTTTCATTAATAACATTGCATTATATGTTAGGACACATATTTTTCTTCAATAAAATTTTATTAAATATTAAATAATTTTGCACATAGCATGTGAGAACTTATTCAGTAGAGTCCTGATTATCAAGTGTGTGTACATTTAGGGGAAAATATTTAAAAAGGCCATTCAGTGCTGTGACAAAATGCCTGAGGAAAATCAATTAAACATTAAGATAGGTTTCTGTTATTGTTTTTGTTTGTTTGTTTTTCTGGTCTTATAGTTTCACAAATTTCAGTCCATCATTATTTGGCTCAGTTATTTTTGGCCTGCGAAAGTTCAGTACATCCTGATAGTGGCAGAGTGTGGCAAAGGAGGCTTGTGACATTATGGTGGTCAGGAACCATAAAAAGCAAAATGGGCTGAGGTCCCAATAACTCCTACAAGTCCCTTCCCTCCATTAGATTTCATCTGCTAAAGCTTCCACCACATCCCAATATGGACACAATTCAGTGACCGAGACTTTTAACATAGAATCTCTGTGGCCACTCCATATGCAAACTGTAGTAGGTACGTACGGAATTGTGCTACAAACCAAAAAGTGCATTAAGTGCCATGACACACTGTGAATGGTGGTTTTAGTGTCTGTGAAAACCATGAAGGATTAGATACTGAAATGAGGGACCATGGGAAGTGACCTGGATTAAGCAATGAGATGTGCATATGTTTCTGATGGCAGCAATGGAATAGACAGATATTATTTTGTAATAATAAATAGGATTTTGTGAACAAGGTAAGGAGGACATTGAGTTTTCATCAACCATGTCTCTCATTTCTTCATGTTAGTGTGAGTTTTCAAGCCAACCAGAGACTTCAGTTACATGTCTGTAAGCTCTCCTTGTCTCAGTGGCTGGCCATTGCTGAGAAATTCAGCAGTAGTTACCCCCAAGGAGACAGTCAGGTTCGCTCATTTTACATACACTCTTAGCCAGCTACAGGTCTATCTGAATTCCCTTCATATAATGAAATCCTATTTTTATCTGGCACTATTAAAGAAAAATGATTCTCTTATACTTTCACCCTGATTATTTTGTTTGCACAGGTGAAAAAAAGCCATTTTTTTCCAAATTTACACCAAGTGAGTATTAAGAAAGTACTTAATCTAATGACAACGGACTATCCAAATACAAGGACATTGTAGTAGCTAATTTATTCTGGTTTGAGGTGAGCAGATTTCTCAGATATGGTTAAACATGACAACTGATGCTAATTCACAGAGAGAGAAATTGAGGTTCAAGAAGATCAAGTTTTATTTTCAGGAAAGATGGAAAATATTTGAACAAATGCAGCCAGATTCTATAGGCCACATGGCTAATTGCCTTGATACTTATTCAAGTTGAAAAAGTTGTCTGAATTTTAGGTTGCTTTTTAATATTAATCTGGTTGAAAATAAAATTTCCAATTCCACAATTTTAACAATTTATTAAATAAAATGGCTAAAATATCAACAGAACAAAGAACAACTGTGTTACATGCTTTGCCAAGGGCAGCTCTAGACCCTGCTGTACATATGCAATGAATCTAAATTATTTACATTAATCAAAATGATTTATAAATTACAACAATCTAAGTCAGAAAAGTACTAAACTGTACTATGAAAATATTGATATCCATAAAGACAAAAAACATCTTGTAAATGATTTTTAAACATGAGTTTAAAAAAAAACTATCACAGGATCATGACGTTTGTATATGATTCATACATAGCTAAGGATGTACTAACCCAACTTAGTGGATTTATAATGTAGACATATGACTAATTTTTACATTGTATGGGATTAAAAAATCACTAATGAACATTCGTTTCAAATAAATTTTACATTATTATAGTAGTATTTTCAATGACTATGTTTCTAGATATTAGTTAGGAAGAAGATTATTTTTAAGTTTTTCTTGTTATGCTTCACAAAATTTTCCAAAATGAGCTACTGTCCAGGTCAACATAACCTGCATCATGGATCTAAACTGTGTGTATTTGTCTTTTGCTTGCTCAAAGTTCAGGTCATTCATTTTACTCACAAGTGTCAAGAGCTCTTTCCTTTCTCTCTACAGTTTCTTTAATTGCCTTTGAATAGTAGATTCTTTGTCACATTTACTTAAAATTTTGTATATTTTCACTTTTTAAAGTTGAATTATTTTGAATACATTATAACATGTACAGGAAATTCTTCTGTTGGAAAATACTGTAATATTCAGTGTTTGGTAGAAAACCGAAGATGTAAAACCATTTTCTTCAAGCTGCAGAACATTCAAGAAAATACAAGATTTTTTTTGATACAAGAGAAAGAACTGATTTGATATTCAAATGGTAAAGCTCTAGATGAAATGGCATCTGCCCTCAGAGTATTTGGCTACGATATCTAAAGGATACTAACAAAACTCATGATGATCAAGAACAGTAAACATTTGTTTTTCTTTTAGAAAAGTAGTTATGATGAAAAAAGAAAAAAAATATGTTGAAGACTCAGTGATACATGTTAAGACATATCATTCCTAAACTTTAACCAGGAGGTCAGGGAGATGTTCTTATGAAATAATTCAATTCACAGGTACAAGTACAAGCTATTGTGGATAAGACAATAATTTCAGTGATGAATATTTTCTCAGTGAAAGAAATGTCTTGTTCATTGAACAAAACAAAATTTACTCGTTGTTGTAGTCAAGGGTTTGAGGAGCACAATTAGATCAGGACACAGAATTTATAATCTTGTTTTAAGATGGTCATACAGAGTTTAACACAAAAAGTACAGGAAATCTGTCCACAACATGAAAGACCCCATATATTCAGCCAACGGCCTGGATCCCACAGTAATGTCCTGTATGTGTCCAGATGAAAACCTAGAGCTCATGACAATGCCTCCCACAAGTCCAACTGGAAGTCTAGAGCCCACAAGAAGGACTCACACCAGTCTGTTTTACAGATCCGCACTGGAAAGGCCCAAAAGTCAGCAGCAGAAGCTAAAAAGTCTATGCCAATGGGGTGAAGGAGCTGTGCTGGTAGGTTGAGGGTTCTATGCTGGAGCTGAGAAGTAACACTCATAATAAAGACCAGGGCTGTCCTGAAAAGGACCACGGCCATCCTCAGTGACATGGAGGTCCTGAGCTCCTCCGATGATAAGAATAGTCGAGTACATGCCAGAAAGCCAATGTGACGAGCTTGTCCTGGAGATTAAACGGCATAGGTTTTCCCTTCTGGAGCCAGAAAGCAATGCTTCCCCTAAGTGAACCACAGCCACTCTCACCAACAAGGTCCCAAACGCCTCCAATGAAGGTAGTTGAACTCACACTGGGGAAGCTAGTCATGATGAGCTCCTCCAGGAGAACCCATGGCTCAAACAGCAGCACTTAGAGTAACCCACAACGCCTCATCATTTTCTCCATGTCTGTATTTATGCTGGCAACTCTCCTCAGCGGGAACATCTATGCTCAGCACCATGCTGATTTAATTCAGCTGGCGTTAAGTTGGCCATCAGATTTAATCCATAATACTTGTTTTATGCTTCTCATTTGAAAGATGCTCTTAAACAACAATGTAAGTAGATAGGTGAGATGAAAGGAATAATACAGCAGGATTTTGCAAAAATGTAGAATGCACAATTTAACTACAACGCAGAACTTTAAAAATTTTTTTAAATGTAGAGGGAAATGAACATATAACAATTAAAATTATAATGACATAAATTATACTATGTTTCTCCTGTAGAAATTTATTTTAAACATATTACACATATGTAAGTAGTAAATTAAAAGACAGAAGAATTATACCTTTTAAAGTATTCAGTTGCTCATTAAATATTAGAATAAAAAAAGACAGTAGAAGCTATCCCAATGGACACTCTTTAAACATTAAAATTTTAACAAGTAGAAGCTATCCAAAGTGATACAACTTTTAACTCTGCTAAGAGAAAATGAATCATGAAGAGGAAGATATGTCAAAATAAAACTAAACTAAACTAAGCTAAACTAAAATGAGCTAATAGGAAATCATCACATAGTTAAGACAAATTGCAAGAAACTAAAATGAGGTAATAGGAAATCATCACATAGTTAATTGAAAAAGAAAAAAAAAAGGTAGTTATTGCTGAAGATGGAATTACTTCCTCAGTGTTGTATATGACAGATTGTTAGCAAAATGGTTGAACAAAACTTACTTTTATTTCATTGTTTACTAAAAGACAAAAACACACACACAACAACAACAACAAATAAGAGAAGCTATGAATGAAGAGATTTTGAACTGCCATTATTTTCAGAAGTAGAGAACATTTCCAATTTGACCTAAATCATTGCTCCTGCCATTTTATTGTTTACCAATGAGATATAACATTTTTGCCTAGATGAGGAGATTTTTGGTTCTCAGGACATTGAGTATTATTGCTGAAAATGTACTTAATAAATCAGAAATTGTGTTTGACCTGAGTAAGATATTCTTAAAGTTAAATTTACTACTCTACTACATTTTATTAAATAGATATATTTCTTTAACATGTAGGTTATCTTAAAAATTGGGTTCTCTGCATTGAATTCAATATATTATTCTAGTAACAAATGATTTATAGAAAATAACATCCTGTACAATTGACAACATGAAAAAGCACAAAGCTGACCTCTTTCTAAAAGACCTTTAGTAAGAAAAGTCAGTCACATTATATGGACCAAATGAATGATTGTCATTTTGCATTTGCCAAAATCTGCATGTTATTTGAATATTATGTAGTATCCAATAAAGATTTATACATTATAAAGATTTGCAAAGCTGCAAATAATGACTTAAAACAGCATATTAGCTCCAGAAGTCAAGAGAAAAAAAAATTACAGAATTTAATGAAGATCCACTTATTGAAGTTCATATGTGGTGCCCTGCACACTTACCTATTGATTAGGTACATGAAAATGGTAATAGTTATTTTTTTTTAAAAAATAAAAAGTCATTTATTGACTAGACAATTTTCTAAGGCCGTACAGCAAATGAAAATCTATCAAAATTTCTTATGAATAGCAAAAGACTTTGACTTCAAGCCTGTTTCCTCTCGTTTGTCTCCCAGATGTCGAGATAAGAAATGCCAAACTTGACATGTATGCTTGAGGTGATAGATGTCTCAGCAAACAGCCCAAGGATATAACATTCCACCAGAAGGGTCAGGACCCCAGCATAGCTTATTCCCTTCAATTCCAAGTTTCAAAAGCTAAATTCCTAGTGAAATTGTCTTTGAGATAAACATCTTATTTCCATGACCCAACTCCATTTATGCGCATAAGTTCTTCCCTAGAATGACAGACAGATAATATGGGGATTCACTCTCGTCCCATAAGAGGTAAAATAAGAAGACCAGGGTAGTCTCTCTTCATTCAGTGCATGAGACAGAAACTCATGCCATTTTCCCAGGGCAGAATACAGTAAAAAGGATCACACAAATCTGAAGTTCTTCCCCAGATATTTGCTGTTATGCAGCTTTAAAAGATATAAAATGATAGTGTGGCATATTTGTCAACAGTTTTGTTAGAGTGTTGAAACATAGATATATCATCATATACTTAAATGTCTATCTAATATAAAATAATAGCACATAGCTATGTATCATATTTATATATTTATATATTTATATATTTATATATTTATATCATAATAAATTAATATGATCTGAGTTTGCTAAATCAAGATGAATATGGTAAAAATCAGATAAGATTAAAACATGAATGATATATTAAAAATCATAAAATAATTTACATCATACTAAAAAATTAAATATAAAAGAAAGTAGTGAAAGAGAAATAGAAGAACACAAAAAAGAAATGAGCCAAAAAAATAACATGATGTATATAAGAGAATTATTTATTTACAGTAGCTAAATGTGAAAGGATTAAAAATAAAAATGTAAAAGTTACAAAATTGTGGAAAAACTGATGAACATATGAAGTGCACATCTGTAGTTTACTGACAGCCAAGCAAACCAACTTGCGTGTGTGACCATCTGTGAAAACCCCTGTGATTTTTTTCAGTGTCTGCAGCACTGACCTGCACTGGGCCACCCTGTCTCTTAGCACTTCTTTAATGCCTTCACAGTCCTTCTATGCACAGAAAAGTTTCTACCATTTTCCAGTACACCTCGCCTATCTCACAGTGAGACTGATTTTGCCTATGTCTGCTATTCGTTGCCAAAAACTTAGGAATTGAGGCAGTGTGAAACTAGATCGCAATTTTTGTGTCTGGCAGCAGAGGAGTATGTAGGTGCTTGAAGTGCAGTCAGTTTAGATTTTAAGGTTAATCTAGTTGACCTTATGGAAACATTTCTTACCTACCTTGTCTAGTAAGAGTTTGTCCTGTCTTCTAACCTCTGTCAATAAAGAGTAAAAGTAGCTCTCATTGCTCATTCTTTTCTGTAGTTTCTAGTTACACTGATCATCATACATGGCTAACATTTCACCTCTATTCTGTCTTTGCTCTAAAACAAAGTGTGGGAATAATTATTTCCAAACTGTAACCTAGCATCTCCATTACCAAGGGGCTAACATTAACGTTACTGCTACGTGGCCAAACTTACTGTCTTTATCCTTGAAGAAATAAGTTTAGCATTTAATTTTCAAGGTTCAAGCTGTCTGTAAGGTGCTTCTATGTGAGTCTGCCAAAACTTTCACTATGCATATATACATCGAAAAGTAAATACACAAAGATATTAATGTGAGGCATAAAAGGGAAAGTTATGTGAAAGCTCATTGCACCATTGTTATAATTTTTTATACATTTGATCTTTTAGAAATAAAACAAAAAAGTGATACTTGTCAGTCATGTTAAGGGATATCCAATGTCAATCTGGTACCAGGGAAATGTTTATATAGAAACCAGTAAGTTTTAAATAGGATATTCAAGTGTACCTGTTGTCATTAATTATTCCCAGATGCAATGTCACCTTATTCTCTTATTTTTAATATCTACTTTTTAAAATATAAGTCTTCTTTCAAATGGCATAATACTTGATACTCATGCATGTTTATATATAAGTCAGTAATTCATCCCACTGTATTACTGAGTATCATATTATATGGATGTCTTACTGGTTGCTCATATGAGGTGATAAAGACAGTTAACACATAAATTTTAAAAGTTTATCATGGTAAAGGAAGTTTGCAATTAATGCCTACTGAAATACTTTTCTTCACTTCAAATGTATTTATATTGTCTTGCCACCATTCCAATTTACAGTCCATATAAATGAGAATTCCAGATAATCCGTTCTTAGAACAACATAGCAAAAATTTTAGTGTTTATACATTAAAAATCTTTCCTAAAATCTGCTACATTCTTGCATAATTCTGATGATACAGAGATGTAATTATACATTTTATATAGGTGAATTGTATAGCATAAAATTATGAGTTATATCTTTGTAAATGTTATGAAAAAACTGAACCATGCTTTGCAAAATTAGATGTTATTGGAGTGACTGGAGATTTACTGTGGTGCTGTTTCCTGAGGAAACCAATTCCAAATCTGCACGTAAACTTCTTTTCTGCCTAGTCGAAATGGATGCTGTGTTTTTGTGCCTTTTTTTCTTTTCAATCTAGTATTCTTATATAATGTTAGGTATGATTAAATCTCTCACTGTTTCTCTATCTCTGTATCTCTCTGTCTTGTCTCCCAGTCTCCGCTGTTCTGTCTGTTCCCCCATCTTGTCTCTGTTTCTCTCTGTTTCTCTCTCTCTCTCTCTCTCTCTCTCTCTGTCTCTCTCTCTCTCTCTCTCTCTCTCTCCGTCTCTGACATTGTCACTGAACCTGGGGTCAGCAGCAATACAGGCAAGTGCTGTGCTGTGTTGCTGAATTACATCCCTCTTTGCTTGAATCTCTGAATTGCCTTGTTCTTCCTCAGTTGGTGAGATTCTAAAGTAAAGAGAATGTCTTTGTCCTTTCCTTTCAAAATTAGCCGACTTGTTCCTTTCAAAATGATTGATCTTTAGCCCATACCCTAGAGATCTTTAGTGGTACAAATCACAGGTAACATTGTAGTGGGAAAGCCAATGGAAAACTGAATTGGGGACTCTGCGCTGGAGAATCAGGAAGGCAACATTTATTACACTAGTGGGCTAGAGGGGCCAAGTTCAAATCACTAGCACAGACTGAGAGTGAAACAGAGACTTACATGCATTTTGTAAGCAAGAAGTACAAAAGTAAATAGAAGGTTATTTCATATTGGTAATATACCTTGTCAGTCATATCATTCTGAAGTTATTTTCTTAAAAGGAACTGTTTATCATAATATAAGAACATTCTGGGAAAGAGGGGAGGAGGTTTCTTGAGGGAAAAGAAGAGTTAAATGTGTTCCTGATGGGGCCAGTCTGTTCTGGACCTGAAATCCCTGAAATGAGTAACATAACCAAGGTGACTCAGTGCATTTTCTGGATGCACACACTCCAGGCTCACTGAAGTTAGCAGGCGAACCATGTTACGAGCAGCAGAATCATGACCTCAGGCCTCTAATTGATCTCTGTCTTTTACTATGAAAGATCTGTAAGTCTGCTGTTCTATCATGTGCACTTACATTGTAATTATGCCCCCACTGCATCTCATACCATATTCTTAATATGACAATCTTAATGCTATTGAGTCTCTCTGGTATTTTTTTCCAACAATTACTGACATAGTATAATTCTCCATTCTCTTTCCCCAGTCGTACTATGTTGCTACAACCTATTGAAATGCCATTTTTCTTTCTTCTCTTTGGGAGCCTAAGATTTTTCCCATATTATTTCTAAGTAGTTTTCCAACTTTAGCCTAACATCTTTAGATTTTACCATGAAGTCTTTCCTGAACCATCCTATAGGGCCTTTCTCTCTCTCTCTCTCTCTCTCTCTCTCTCTCTCTCTCTCTCTCTCTCTCTCTCTATTAGACAAGACATCATCTACTGACACTTTTCTCCCCACTCTTTCATCACACTTCACTTTGTGTATGCTTCAGTGTCTAGTGCAAAGATGATGCTCAGAAAATATTTAATGAATGGCACAAATAAAAGTCTACATAAACTTCTTCCAGAAATGCTCACTAAGGCCTGTTCAGTGGCAGGTTTCTTCTTCAGTTAGGCATATCCTTGGTTTACTGCAGGTGCTGTGAGCAAATGCTTTATTTTCCAGAAAAGCACACTGGGAGAACAAAGCTCATGGTATCCCTGTGCTTCCTAAATTTAAAGGGGTCTTAATTTATATTTTTGAGAGGATTCCTATGAGGCAGCTATTACACTGAAATCTGAAGACTTCAGTATATTCTCACACCTCAAATCAACATCCGAACTATGGCAAGTAGATTAACAGCATGGTTTCTATGCTATTCCTACAATACTCAGAAACTTCTGGTTGAGAAATCAACAACTAACAAATATCAGCAAGTTAAGCTCAGACATCTCATTTGAAATGGCAAACTATTTTCGATCTTCCACTGCAATGAAATGCAAACCACTACAATTTCAAATAACAACATTTCTTTTTGAAAATAATAACTTGCTGTTTGAAGGTAAACGTCCCTTAACTGATATTTCACTGCAAACAAAGGATTCACTTTCTTTAGCCAAGAGATTTCAGTAGGCAGACTGCAAGAATGTCCTCTGTTCCCAGGCACTCTTTTGAAGGATCTCTTATTGGTTTGTAGGCCAGAATAATAATGTTGATAAGTGTGCTGTGCACTCTACCTTATGATTAGAAGAGTCTTCCCCATAAAATTTCTATTTCAAATTCATAAAGATATGGTCCAAGTATCAGCATGAAATTTTCATGCTAACTCAATTTGGAAATGTCCTTTTATGTTTCTATGCTCTGCTTTCCTCTTTTATGTTTCCAGATTCACCACACTCATTTTGGGGATGTTATGAGGAGTAATATGTTAATATATGAAATCCTTGAGATTAGTGCCAGTTACCAAGTAAGCTTTAAAAATGCTACTCTCCTTGTGATGTAAATGTTTCTACCAAAGAGTTTGTCATTACTGAAAGACTTAACTAAATGCCATTTGCTTTGTTATTCATTTTCTTGTATTTTCTAGCCCAGTTGCTGCATGTCAGTCAGCAACCTTTATTACTGAATATGTCAGATAATAAAAAAGATAAAATGACATCATTAGCCAAGGTGACTGGTTTTTTAAAGAAAGTTGTCCTGGTGTATAATTCAATAAAACAACAATGACTTTTTTATGTGTTTGAGGGAAAATAATTTTGCACAATCACCAAACTGACAGATAAAACCTTTTCTTTTATTTTCCGTAATGTAACATTTTGTTTTTTTCTAATCATGGAAACACAATGATTCTACCTCTGTTCTGGAGTAGGTTTTTCTAGTTGCTTCCTGATGCCTCCCCAGCCCCTAAGACTTTCCACAGCCCCTGTGAAGGAACATTTTACTGCTCAAAAACCTTTTAATATTCAGCAGGTTAAGGAAATCCATGGTCAGCTTTAGAATTTTTGTCTCTGCTGAGCTTTCAAGGTGTCAAGACCCTGAAATAATATGAACAGCAGGACTACTAAATCTTTCATTATTTCCAGTTTCCCTTGAGCATACTGACTTTGCAATAAAGAAGCTGTCATTTATACTCTTCTTTATTGCAATGTGGGTAATAGCTACAGGAGCCAAATAAGGAACCATGTCAAGTTAGCCCAACTGCCATTATGATAAATGTGAAATCATCACACATTTGCATCTCTTCTTTTCATGTACAGGTACTTCATAGATTGGAAGAGAGATGGGGACAGCTCCTTTACAATAGATGGAACCGAAGGAACCATTGCCACCAATGAATTACTGGACAGAGAAAGCACTGCACAGTATAATTTCTCCATAATTGCGAGTAAAGTTAGTAAGTATGGGATGGACTGAATCAATGTTATACTGCACTACTTTGGATTTAACACTTTGAAATGAGTCCCTGCTGAGGAGTTTTCAATTTTTGGACTGGCAGCTGAGGGGTCTCCCGGAAAACTCTGAAACCTGTTCCTTTTCCTCCTAACATAAGTCCAGAGAAATAGTGACAGCTGCCAATGAGCTCTGTTTTGCAAGATAGCATGAATACCTGATGTGACCCCATCCTTTTCCATGCAGAACTTTCAAAAACTCACAGAGTTGCCAACTTCTCCCATGCACAATCCTCATATCTTTATCATTGGGTGTTCTGAGAAGCACAGGAAGAGGAAATTATATAAATTCTGAAACATCTTCTGTTAAAGAGGATATTTAAAACATCATTTTTCCTTCTTTCTTCTTTTATTAGAAATTATGTTTAATGAATACATCTGTGGAATATATGGGGATTTTAACTGTGTTTCAAATAGTTGCTTGGAATCTGTAGGATTGCCAGTGATTATCATTTGAGTTGGTTTCACCTAGGTTAAGAAGACAATCCTCGGAACCGAGAGTGACTGTAAGTTTTATTTGTTTGAGGTGATACCCAAAAATATGTTCACAAGTTTCTCAAGTAATAATTGGGGCAGGAATGGTAACATGTAACTCTTGGCATAGTTTTTAACAGAAGTGCATTGCCTCAGTCTATCTCCTTACAGTTTTTGAAAGCTTTGAGAAAGGCTTTCTGAGATTTCATCTTTTCTCCTTTATCCTTTTATGCATCTGGTGCATATCTAAACTTTCAAATCCAGGAATAGCTTTTATCATTTCCGTTGCCAGATTTCATTCAGTTTCAACGTGGTGAGAGTATAAATAGGGGATGATTTTATTAATCTATAGCACCTGCTTCTAAACATGAACAGTCAGATTGTTTTGCACTGGGAATCAAACTCAGGACCTTGTGCTTGCGAGGCAGATGCTTAAATCATTGTGCTACATCCCGACGCAAACAAGGATGGTTAGACAACTTTTCCAGACCTCAGTGAGGTCTTCAGCCATTTCGTCATTTTTAGTTACTCTGATTCATAATAGTTAAGTCTGACATAAAAAACGCGCAGCTTCTACCTTGCTTTTGAAAGGCTTACTCTTGGGTTTCTCACCTGTCATGCAAGAAGTCTGACTACCGTGTGACACCAGAGAAGTCACAGGTTGGTGTTCAGAGCCCTGATCCAGCTTAGCTCACTTGGTCTTCCCACGGCACCTGCCCTTTGCCTTTACTGTAAGAAAGGAATAAAACTCAGACTAACTTTTTGGAATCATACCTACAAATCCTTGGGAAATATGACCTGGTTATTATGCAAATGCATTTCAGAGTTGTTTATTGATATGCAGCAATACATAGATGGTTGACATAATGACAACATGAATTGTAGCTTTCATTCCTTGGTGCCGGGGATAAAAAAAAATGTTTCTGTTTGTTAAACAAAATAAGGTATTAAAAATGCACAAATATCTTCTGTCTTCCTCATACAGCGCTTCATTAGCTGATACATGTGCAGACCGAAATGCGCTAACAGTGAAGGCAGTTGTCCAAAGCTAACACTCTTCTTGTATGGTTTTTGTTAAGTTCTTATGTGAATTTTACAAATTTTGGTTTGGGGTTCTGGGCATCCCATTTGAACAGAAACTAGATGAAGGTATCCAGCGATACACCTTACAGCTTCTTCATTCCCCATAGCATTTTGCTGAGCAAGAGGTCTGCTTGAGCAAGTTAGTAGCCAATTTTGCAAGTTCATATCTTCTCTGTTGTGTCCACCTGACCATGAGGACCCTGCCATCTCTAAGTCAAGTGAAATCAGGAGCATTACAGGGACCTCCTCTACTGAACGTTTTCTCTTCTTTGCCACTTGTTTCAAACGGACCTTTTGTCCTGCATTAGGCTCCTGTAGAAGATAATTAAATCATCTCTCCAAGCAGATGTTCTATGGGAAGAACAGAATGCCAGCATCCTTTCAAGGTACATTCTGTACTTGTCTTCTCTTCAAGGTGTTTTCCTGAAGTCTCTTCTCATCTGCTATCATTTTCCCCTATCCTCTTCCATCTTTTTACATTCTGTATGTAAATCTTACTTCATTTCATGATAATTTTAATGCTCAGTTCATACAGAATTTTGAAAGCAGCTTAATTATATCTGGAGGATGAATTTTACTTTTCTAATTTTTTTGATAAACAGTAAAAGTGAGTTGTCTACGTCTTCTATGGACCATCGTATTTCACTCCTGTGGTTTAAACATAAGTGACAAGTGATCAAAGGCAGTCTATAGTCTTCTGGATAATTTGTCTGTCATAGAATAATAATCAAAAACTAATTGAACATAAAACTGCCTACACACACATGCATGCGTGCACATGCACAGCACGTATAGTTGAGGATTAGGAGCGGAAAGCTGTCCTAGTTTACCTCCAGCTGAGTGTGTGTGGGTAGTTCACTGGCAGCCTGTATTGTCGCTATGGAAGTCCTGTTTACCCCAGGGCCTATTTAGACTACCCAAACCATCATCATGATATAAGCAAAGTATTAAGAATAAGATCTAGTGATTGCTTTCAGAGCTTTGAGCTTCAAATGTTTTGAGAATGGAAGAAAGTGTGAACTATTGCAGTGCATCTTAGCATTATTTGATCCTTGAAAGGTTTATTAAATTCATAGAATTCTAATAAATTACTTATCCATATGATTAGTACACGTAGTACACCACCCTGCTTTCTACAGTTTTATGTTAGTGCAGTTTAGGAAACAGTAGATTATACGTGCTAATGCCTTATCTTGGCCCACATCCTCAGGATTAGGAATAAAGCAAGTAGTGTGTAAACAATCCAATATAGATGCTAAACTAATATCCTTAGAACTGACCCATAGGGGATTTGAGAATCTCTTCACAGACCATTGAATAGCTTTCAGAACCAGGGAGACAAGAAATGTAGATCCCATGCTGTATCTGTCTGCCAAGTAAGGATGCTAAACATGTGAGATAATTAAAGATTCTTTAGTACGAGAAAATTGTGGGCATTTTGGTTGATGTCTAGATATCCCCCAAAAGCCTCATGGATTTTTAGGTGGAGCTTTTTTGGACTATAGCTAAATCTAGAGTTTGTGATTGATTCATGGTTAATGTTAAGATTGTCTTTATTGATCAAACTAGCCAGCTGAGCAGGGCATATCATCACAGTGAATGAATGAGAAATAAATAGCCCGTACCTGCTCTGCCAAGAGGAACGAAACTGTGTAAGTGTACTGCACTGCAGAATGCAGCAGCATATGTTTGCACCTGACCCTTCTGTAAAATGTCTCAGGTGAAATGAAATGGTATAATGATTGAACAACTTTCAATTAATTAAAAAGCAGCAATTAATCAGTGCTCCAGTAGTTGAAGGTTCAAATAAATTTATTAGACTTTTAATAATTATTTTATGCATTGTTGCTTTGCTATTTTTATGATGTTCACCTTGAGAATTTTAAGAGAATGGAAATCTCTAAAAATATACTTCTTTCAAATTGTCATAAAGTTTGAACAGGGTAATGTTTTTATTCATTTGTGTATTGATTGACTTATTTTTGGTATTACTGTTAACAAATGTCATTAGTTAAAGATTATGGACATTGATGTCAATAAAGCCCTACATTGTATATTTATAAACAGAATATACTAGATATAGTTATTTCTTGGTTATATTAATCATGCAAATGTGGATTGATTGGTTCCACACCTTTAACAATAAGCAAACAATCCCCAAACTGCCTTAAAAAAACGCTACAATTGAGAAATGTTTACATGAAGAATCACTTTATGAGTTTGGATTTCCTTGTTAGATGATTTCTAAGGTTGCCTTCTATAACACAGGTATTTTATGTTATAACTTTTCCTTTTTCTTAACATCAAACAACAAAAAAGAAAACTGTGAAATTTATACTTATTATTCAGGCACAAAATAAATTAATGGCTTAGTATTATTAAGTGTAAGGACAGTCTCTGTGTAGAGCTTTGTAAAATGTAGCCTATGAGAAAACTAGACTGATGTTCCTAAGGAAGTTTTAGTTGACATGTAGGTAGAATTTAAACTAAGTAATGAATTTTAATAAATTATAACTAAAACTATGTTGAAATTCATATTTAAATGGACTTTAGTGAGACATTGCAAAAGTTATGACTGATGACAGTGGGGTCATCAATTGATGAAGGATTTACAGAAAGAAATTATTTTTTAAAAGTGATTGTTTTGTCTGTATAACAAGTATTCATGAAATGAAGTACTGGGACAAGATGAGAAAAAATAATTATTTTCTAGAACACTAAGTGAACAACATAGTTATTCTAATAGCTGTTTGTATTCATTAATTTACTGATCTTCTTAATTATTCTTCAAGTTATGAATGACTGTCCATATTATAAGATCAAAGAATTGATGCTATAAGACATCTTGTTTGTAAGCTAGTGTCACAGAGATAGTAATATCCAAGTAGAACTGGAATCCAGTATTCTCACTAAAACACATTCTGTGGGTTGGAAACCAGCACATAAGTTGCTTCATTTGTTTAAGTAGTGGTAACTACAGTCAAGGTGATTTTCACATGCATAGATAAGTATACCATATGTAGTCAAAAAGGCAATGTTTAAATTGTAGAATACACATAACTGAAGTGTAATTATTGGTGAATTCTTGATATCCATATATCAAGAATATAATGTAATATCTTTCTATATTCAAATTTGTTAAATTGCTTATTAAAATTCTTTGATGAATTTGCATTTCAAAAGAGAAGACATAGACAAAAAATTAAGAATGAGGAAACTCTGAAGTATAGTTGTCTAACACATTTTCCCCCTCTGTGGGGTCTTTTCACTGTGTTGGTGGTTTCTTCCACTGTGCAGAAACTTTTTAATAAGATGAGGACTCAGTTGTTGATTGTTTGAAGTACTTCCAGGGCAGTTTAAGTTTTATTCATAAACTCTCTGCCTACCCCTATTCTTCAAGATTTGTGCCTAATTTGTCTTCCAGAAGATTTAGTGTTTTTGAAGTATTTTTATACAATAGAGTACCATTCAGCTAAAAAGAAGGATAAACTCTAGGCTATTATAGGTAAATGGTTTTAATTTGAGATCATACTCATAAATGAAATAAATCAGACTTGCATGTGTAAACATCGTACTGTCTCCCTAGTGTAAAAACCTGAAAAAGTAAATAAGATGCAAAAGGAACAATAGCTGTTGTTAAAGGGGAAGAAGCTGCTCAAAAGGAAAGAACAACTGGGATGAAGGAAAAAGGGAAAAAAGGGAAAACATATAAATACATAGATAGATAATTATACTACTAATCTGAGTTCATCAAAAAGAACGGTTTGACCTTCATAATTTTTTCATGCCTGTACCTTGTAATCTGAGCAACTACTTTGAAAATAACAATATGCAACATATTGACCATTGTTAATCTAATATTATTTTTTTCTGAATTTCTGTATCATTATTTTTATTCTCATGCCTGTTTAAAATAAGAAAATAAATAAATTCATGTGCATATTATGTGCTTAACAGAGGATAGTTAAGTCAATTTCTATCTCTGCCCAATACATTGGAATTGCTACATCAGTCTTAAGCTATAGTAAGAGTTCCTAATTTTTTCATTGTGAAGGATCTTTTTGATAATTTTCCTATATATTGAAATATTTTATATATCACACTCTAAAAATATTTATTAAATATATTTATGTTTAATTAGCTTAACAATCAGATTATTTGAGCAACATAGTATATATTCCGTTGACATTATTACAAAAATATTTTAATTATTGGTATAGCCAAGCAACATACAAACATATAACAAGTAAGACTTCCTTTAAAAATTATACATATATATACAGTTTTTTCTTTTGAAACAGGGTCTCGCTATGCAGTTCAGGCTTGCTTCAGCCTCCTGAGTGCTTAGATTACCTTAATTTTTAAAAAATACACTCATTATTAGTAATTCTCAGTTGTGAAATTAATGTTAAGTTTCATCATTTTAATTTAGAAATAATGAAAGCAAAGTCACTTTCTGATTACAATATATAGGCTGTGACTGTTCGTCAAACACGTGGAAAGAATGTGTACTTAATGAGGTATTAGTTACATATGCTGTATTGCCAGTTACATCTGAAGTTATTGGCCTAAGTCAACATTTATTGTCATGCCTACCTGAGTTTTTCTGAATCAGTTTATGATTAAACTGAGTCTTTGGAGGTTTCTTGCAGTAAGGCTGGCACTCATCAGATGAAGATGCAGTTTCCTATGAGGTGCTGGACTTGAACCTCAGATTCTTAGTTAATCCGAGGCTGCTTTCAGCTTCTTGCTGCATAAGCCTCTCTCCAGAAAGCTGTTCACAATGTCGCGTGCGGTGTGATGGAAATGAGCAAACCCACTGGGAGCTGGCAGGGTGGAGGGCAGTCTTTCTGTGACCTAAACTCAGAAATTTTCTCTCAGCACTTTTGCCATATTCTGTTCTGTTGAAGCAAACCAGTAAATCCAGGACATGTAAGAACGGGACTGTGAATACCACTGGGAAAAACTTTAAAGGTTTATCTGCCATATTTGATTCTTGGCAACTCAGCGTTATGTTTTAAAAATGATTTTATTTGTACATTTTAGAGATACATAGTGATCACATCCATCCCAGGAAATTTGTGCCTGTACATCATGTATCTTGATTCTTCTTTGACCACAATCACTACCTTCCCTTAAGCCCCTCTTCTTTATTTATAAAAGCTTTGTTTCCATTTTTTCTTCTATTCTCTTTTTTCATTTCCTTCCTTTCCCCCCTCCTCATCCTTGTTTCTCTTCCCATTTAAATATTATTTTCCAATTTCTCAATCTCTGTTATATAGTTTGATTCTCACACTTTTGGTTCTCACACCAGAGAAATGATACGGCACTTCAACATGTGTGTTCAATTTATTTCACTTAAGAGGCTGGTCTCAAGGTATATCCACTTAACTAGAAAGGTCTCCAGTGTATCATTCTTTGTGACTAAGTAGTACTCCACTCTATAAAAAAAAACACATTTTTTTTATCCAATCATCTATTGATGGGCATTTGGGTTATTTCTAAGGTTTAGCTATTACAAGTTGTAATGCTATCAACCTCAGTGTGAAGATTATAAGAAACAGAAACAACTTCAAAAATACTCAGCCACTTTATCTTTGACAGTGAATTCAAACACCTTCAGTGGAAGAAAGATATCCCCTTTAATAAATGGTGCTGAAAATACTGGCTTTCCTCAAGCTGAATATTAAACCTAGAATAGACCCATATGTCTCTCAATGCTGTATACTAAGATTGAAATGAATCAGAGATCTAAGTATTAAAACAGAAACACTAAATCTTTTAGAAACTAGAATAAGTAGAACTCTAGAAGATAGGTGTAGACAAAGCTTTTATGACCAAACCCCTGATTGCAAAGGAAATATTACAAGAAACAACAAATAGGATCTCATCTTATTAAAGAAGCTTTGCACAACAAATGAAACCACCAACAGAGTGAACAGACAACCCATGGAGTGGGAAAAATTGCCAGAGTTTCCTCAGAAAAAGGACTAACCTACAGAATATATAAAGAACTAAAAAAAAATTATAAACCTCAAATTTAAGGACCCAGTCCAAAAATTGGCATCTGAGATGAATAGAAACTTCTCAGATGAAGTACAAACAAAAAAATATGAAAAAATTTTCAACATCAATTGTCATTCAAGATATGTAAATTAAAACAACACTGAGATTCCAACTAATTTCCAAATAATGGCTACTATGAATAAATAAATCAATAACAAATGCTGTAGGAATTGTGTGGAAAAAGAAAGCATTACCCACTGTTGGTGGGAGTTTAGACTTGTCCAAAAACTTTGCAAATTAGTGTGGAGTATTCTCAAAATATAAAATTCGAGTTTCCATTTGACTGAGCTATTCCCCTTCTTGGTCATCCATTGGTAAAAACTAAAAGCATCATATTAGTGTTGCTTCTTAAAAGAAGAAAGCTTTGTGATCATATTTACTGTCTTCTAGGTCCTATAAATGCTGTGAGAGATTCAACACTCTTGTAATATACATTAAATTAACATCCAAAATATAAAGCATCCTGAGAGTGAAAAATAATTTTGGAGTCATAAACATAATATGTTGAATAATAATTTTCATTTTAGGTGAGTCTTTAAAAGGTAAACTATATATTGTGTTGGAAGAAAATGGCATCTGTTAGACTGAGGAAACATCTTTGCTTAAGGTACATCATAGACCATAAGGCATTAAGTTCCTTTTAAAATCAGACATTACAAGTGGTATGGGACAGACCACTTCACAATCAGAATGTTGTCCCTGGACCTGAATCTTCTCACCAAGTACCCACTGCTTTTTCTGTGATTGACTGAGTGTCAAGAGTGAGTGCAGATTATCCATTGTCTTCAAAGTAGTGCTTTCGACCTTAATATGGTTTGCCCTTTTCCAAAGAGTTGTACTAATTCTATGCACAATCACTGAAAATAGATACACTTGGAGCAACCTTATGTTTTTTCAAACTGCTGTGTCTATTGGTATGCATTGGTATGCATACTGCATATGCAATGTGTAATGATTGCTTTCCTCCAGGGGCTCGGTCCATGTACATGACACATCTGTATTAATTTACCCCCCATCCTTCTCTCTTCCCTCCATTTATTCATTATTTCTTATCCCCCTTCTCTTTTGCAGGAAATCACTCTATTAACTATCATCTATCTTTTATTTCCCTTTATTTATATTTAGAGTTTCTCATAAAAGAGAAAACATGTAATTTTTAAGGTTGTGTGTATGATGTATTTCACTTAATATTATGGATGAAAGGCACAGTTTGGATACAGCTTGAGGCCTTTTATTTGTCTACTAGTGTTCCTCTACATTGAGCCATGGTCACCTGCATCAAAGTCACTTGGGATACTTTTTACAGGACAGGTGCTGGGATCTCATTCAAGGAATTTAAATCATAACATCTGGAAATTTTACCAGGAAATGTACATTCTAATGGAAACTGATTCTGTAACCACTATGCCAAATTCTTTACCACAGGTTTGGCAAAGAAAATATTTAGATGTGAACATCTATCTATTATCTATCATCTATCTATCTATCTATCTATCTATCTATCTATCTAATCTATCTATCTAAAAAAGCTAAGATCTCTTAAACAGTATAATTCTATGCATTAATTCACTTTCACAATGAAATAGTTGTGACTCCAAACTGCTACTGTGCTTGCTTCCTCCATTTCCTTAAATGATTGTCTTTCTCCTTTTGTGGATTCCTGGTTTTACATGTAAGTGTCTGGGTAGTGTCTATGGTTTTCCAACTTCCTTTTTATTCCCCAAGTAATTATATGACAGTATTTTATATTTTCACTGAAAGATAACTTTGATTTGTACTAGAGTTGACATTTCAATACAATTGTAGGATTATTTGAAGAAAAGTAAGTTTAAAATTTTCATGCTATTTCATAAAGCACTGCCAAGTGTCATATGCAAAAAAATAAAAATCATGAGGACTATCATGATCATCAACTTAATTTCAAAAACTACATCATTTTTCTCACCATCATATGCTATGTGAGTACAATAAATCCAAATATATGTTGTAATTACTTATATTTTAGTTTAAAATTTGAACTGCTTATGAGAACAGTACCATAATCTAACTGCTTAGAAGTTCTTTAAATCAATGTAATTGTTTCATCAGTATCACATGTAAACATTAATGCTAATTTCTTTTTTTCTTAATAAGGACTGGACTTTCTCCAGAAGTTTAGACTACATGAAGACCTATCTTCTTAAAAGTTGAACTTTGACTTAAAAATGTACTTATACAGCTTCAAAAAGTTCTTTTTCATGTTATATTCTGTGTAAAAATAGGAATTATTTTTAACTGAAAGTATTTTATTGGCATCATGTATTGTGTTATAATATTCTAATTGTATTGTGGAATTCTAAATTGTGAAATTCTTTGTATCAAATAGTTTATTGATACATCTTTTTATTTCTTTGGTCAATAACTCTTTACAGCAATGTATTTTGCACACACACACATTTACAAATATTGCAAAACGGTGTGTAACATTACTTGTTAATTCAGGAATGTTATACTTGCTATTAATTTTTCAAAAACTATTATAAATACATACATATGAATATAAATCACATTTTGTAATCCCATTATTTTTGCTCTTTATATTTCAGTACACAATACTTAGAGTTTAGGACACAAAGCTTAATAAAGAAAGAATATCCTCATCAGATGTGCTTAGGATATAAGGACCACCAGACATGGCACAGTGTGCTAGCTAGGGAGGGCACAGGAAAATGCAAAGCTAAAACTAAAAGTTCCTGCTTTTATTCTGGGAGCGAGACATGTGAATACTCAGCTCTGTGTGGCTCTAGTCTCCTTTCTCTTTCCTGCTCTTTGTTCTTCCTCTTGTTCTCCTACCTCTCTCCTCTCTCTCTCTCTCTCTCTCTCTCTCTCTCTCTCTCTCTCTCTCAATCTCTGTCTCTCTGTTGTCTCTCTCTCCATAATTTACTCCTTCCAGTAATAAAGAGAAAGCAAACCTGAAATGTGAAAGTTTGGATTTTTCTTGAGCTTGTTGTGATATTTTAATAAGACCCCAAATTAAAGAATTAAAGACTGAAAAGTTGCATCAGAAAAGAGAGTATAATATGCCTGGGATTTATGAAACTGTATGCTGATTGTAGAATAGTAAAAGTCTTAAAAATATGTAAGCTTTTAGAAAAATATAGAAATTCCTAACATTTTAAGAATTTTTGACATTTCGCTGAATAATGGTAGGAAAGATATGGTTACTAGAAAAGATTCTGTAGAAAATGAAGATGTAAAAATCATGAAATTCAAAACTGGAGGGAGGTGAGAATGAGGGGAACATGGGGCATCGCCACTGGTGATTAGGGTTAGATACGCGAGGAGAGAGGCTGCGGCCGCAGCAGGGGAACAGGAAAGGTGCACGGGAACGGTGGCGCCCTGCGAAGCCTTTGAGTTTGGTTTTGAAGAGGCTTAGTTTAATATGCTTGATGATCTCACAAGGAGTCACGACCAGTTGTGTACACTGATCCAGCAATCAGCAAAACAACTTAGTTTTGCAAAACATACTTGGAACTCCTGACATACAGACTGTAGTGTGTGAGTGTGTGTGTGTGTCTGTGTGTGAGTGTGTGTGTGAGTGTGTGAGTGTGTGAATGGAGAAGTGTGATCAGCCAGTTCTGTGCCTCTGGATGACAGAGTGAGAAGCCAGAGGTGCAGACATGAGGTGGCATGTGGAGGTGAGAAGTGACATCAAGTAGATGTAGCACAACATTTGGTTTCCTAATTTAATAGAGAAATTTAGGGAAAGAAAGGATGGAGGATAAAATATAGCCTAGGATTTTGTCCATTGTAGTCTCACCGTTTCTGTGACACAGCTAACTAAAATGAAAGCAATATGTAGAGCCTAAACTGTGACTTACTTTGCATACACCAGAACTTCTCATTCTGACATAGTTACCACTGATCACTTCCTGTCCCCATTGCCCTCTTTCACCTGCTCTCCCCAGCATCTGGTATCCAGGAGCCTGCACTGCACTTATGGAGATAAGTTCCTTTAGATTCAGCCCGAGCAAGGTCATACAGTACTTGTCTTTCCTTGTCCGGCTTATTTCACTTGGCACAGTGACCTCCAGTTCCATCTACATCATGGGGCTTCTTCTGACTCAGTATCATGAATATCATTTACATGGACCGTGTTTACCTCATCCATTCATCAGGTGGCGGACAGTTTAATTGTGTCCATTTTGTGGATTTTGTGAAGAGAGCTACAGTGAATATAGAAAGTCATGTATGGGACTTTCAGATGCAATGATTTCATGACTTCTGATAAATATCCAAGAGCATGAATTCTAAATCATGTGGTAGCTCAATTTTTAAATGTTTGAAAAGCCTTCTTACTGCTTTCTATAATGACCACACTAGTTTACATTCCTACCATCATAAATGTCCAAGAGTTCGCTTTTCTCTGCATTCTTGCCAGCACTTTTTAATGTCAATTGTTTTAACAGTAAGTCATTCTTTCTGGGGTGATATGCTAGCTCAGTGTGGTTTTAACATACATTTCCCTAATGATTACTTATGCTTAGGATTTTTCATATAAATTCTGGCCACAAAATAATAATTAATGTTGTAATCATTTTAAAGAAGGCATTCTAGAAGAATTTTTAAAATGGCAAATAATTCAATATAAGGTGACATGGCCTCTAGAGTTATGCAGGTTTTATATTTCATGGGTTAATTCAAGGAAAACATGTTGTTGTTATAGTATTAGTGGGTCATGATCCAGAGAGATTTCCTGTCAAATCATCCACATCTAGCTCATTCTATCTTTTTAATTCAGTCTGCTCAGTAGCATATATTTATTCATTTAGATACTTAATTTCCCAGCAGATACTGATGAGGTGTTTCACTCTGAGGGTTTAACAAACTCAAAGTAGCAAAAGCTTTCTGTTATTGCAAGTATTTAAAGTCCATGGTGTGTTTTTCCTGCAGTTTTCTTGGAAAAAATTGATAAAAGTAAATTTTTAAGGATTTCTTTTTCTTTGGAGATTAAGTTTCATCATCAACAACACTGAAGGTAATATTTGATTTTAGCATAAGTGTATATAAAATTTTTAAAAACTTTTTATGCCTTCTTCAGTCTAGCTGCTGATCATACCACTGTAATTTTCTACAGAGCTTTTATTAGACATGGCTTAACTTAATTTGTAATTTAAAAGTGAGCTGATTTAAAGATAAAAGCTAAAGAAAGCATTATTCAGTCATTATATATTATTCAGTTTGAACTGTTATAATTTAATTTCCTGATATAAAAGTCTATGATTTTATTCTTGAATTTATTGCAGTTGCAATTACCACACAGCACAAGTTGAATTTTATTTTCTATATATATTCAGAAGTTGATGTCTTTCATTTGAAAAGCACAGAAATAGGATGGGTATCAAAGGACTACAGTTTTTGAAGTCAAATGTTCTACCCCTGAGCTATACTACCAGGACTATTGCTTTTGTTAGGACTTTATATAGTTTCACAATATTTTCAGTTATGTTTCTGTTTGGTTGTTAGAACTGTTCTCTTATTTGACTACTATTTATGGAGTGTCTGCTATGTAAGGTATTTTAAAAGAAACACTAGCCTCAAATGTCAGTGGGGTTCCTCTCGGCATGGTGATGAGGTTGTAAGATGATTTTGACTCCCGAAAGTAAGAGTCCCTAACCTCCCTGGGTAGATGTGGGGCTGGGTGTCTTGCATCTACATGTCTTTAAAGGACTTTATTAGTAGGTATCTCAGCAGTGAGGAGCACATTGAAGAGACTTAGATTCTTGTTTTGCCTGCTACACAAATCATGGGGAAGACCATGCCAGTTTTCTAACCTATATGCAGGTTTTTAAAGCTGTAAAATTCTAAATTTTTTTTTACATTACTAGGGTACTTCATCAAATCAATTTTATATGGATTTCCAAAATACTACATAAACATAAATGTAGATAAACTATTGCCTTTTTTGTTTACTATGAAACAATAGAAAGAATAGATGGAAACCACTGGTTTATGTAAATTCTTTTTTACATATAAAATTGCACTTTTCTAGGATTTATTGACAGTGTGTTTACGAGAATCAATTGGTAAAGGAGAGTTCTCATTTGACATTCCAGTGAAGGCCATATTAGAGACTGACAGGTCTTTCCTTAAAAAATTTATTCTTTCTCCCTCTTCTTGGATTTGAAAAGCAGCTCAAGATTTAGCTGGTTAAGGTGCCGGACAAATATTGTCTTGTAAGTCTTTTAGGTCACAAAAGTATCAGTTTCTGTTTTGATTTCCCTCTCTTGGCGCTCCTTCTCCTGAATTATGGCACTGTGTGGCCAGTAAGCCTGAGGGACACGCAGAATCCATGGCTTCGCCCTCTTGTTTATGTCTCCAAGTACCTCCCAGGGAAACCTTGACATTAAGCACCAGAATCGTGACTAAATGAAATGCAAATAGTTACAGCAAAAGCTAACTACTCCCTGGCGCAATGCCAGGTTTCTTCAGTACGTTTTTAATATTTCTCATCTCACTGTTTATTTTCTTCTTGATGTAAAATGATCACAAAATTCAGGTCAATTATAAAACGGTTCATCGAAAAGGGAGGGCTTTCTACCTGGATACCTTCTTTCAGAAAAATTGTGTTTAGTCAGATTGCACTGGAGAAATATCAAAGTACAGTGTTGCATATGCAAACGTGCTTGTCCTCCATCCAACATTAAAGAAAAAATATCTGACTTTTCACCATGATGTTTGTTTTCAGTTTCTTATAGATGCACTTTGCTGAGTCAAAGCAGTTGTCTTCCATTATTATTTTTTGGGAGCTTTGATCATCAATGGATGTAGGATGTCACCAAATGCTAACTCTGAACCTACTGAAATGGCCATGTCACTTATTCGCTTTCTTTTGCTAATAGGGGTTGTTTATGTTTGTTAAACCAACTTTGTCTATGTGGACTAGCTCCCCTTTGGTCATTGGGTACTATCTGTAATTTACTATTAAAATTATATTAATATTGTAAATAATTTTTGTCTATGTTCATGAAGCACACTTGTCTCTACTCTAGTTTTCTTATGAAATTTTTTATAGATTTCATAATCAAGACACAAAATTAAGTAGTTAGTGCTTCCTTTATTTTCTAAAAATGATTGTGAAAACAATATTGTTTGTCATTTAAAATTTGATAGAATTTTCTAGTGAAGCCTTTGGAATATGTATCTTCTTGTGGAGTTTTTGCATTGTACCTAAATTTTGTTGCATATTTTAGATAAAATATTTATTTTTCTAATCTGCATTTTTATAAAAACATGTCCAATTAGTTGATTAGTTTTTGGTATAGAAATATTTGCCATAAATTTCTCATCATATTTCACTTGTGATATGAAATCATTTATTTATTTTTCTTTCCTAATTTTGCTAACTTGTAGTTTTCCTTAGTAAAAGTTGAACTTTAAAATTAAGTAATAAACCAGTCCTAACTCAAATTCATTAAGAGAACTGTAAGAGTTGGGGTATCATCATGATAGGAGATAATTTTAACATCATTTTTGGGAGCATGTTGGAGAAACATAGAATTACTTTTTGATGTTCAAAGTGAGTAGAAAGTAGTCAATTAAATCAAACATAAAAACATAGATTAACTCATATTAAACATAAAAATGATTGTGAGGTAAAAGATTTGATGTTTTAAAAATTAATTAATTGCTTATATCTTTACTAACCTGATAGTCACTAAATCTACACTTGTATTTGTTTTATAATCATTCCATGAAAACTAAATCCTGTGTGATGTTTTGTCAAATAATTTGATCAAGACACTGATTCTAAATCAAATTTAAATCAACTTCATTGGTGCTGTACAGACTCAGTATGGATTAGACTAGTCAGAATGGAACTAGATCACTGTTTTTACAGGACAAATTAACGAATTATATACCTATATGAAAGAATGCCGCATTACTCTCATAAATTATACACTGTCACAGAAATTCAATGTGTTTTGAGTTCAGTACTCAAGTAAAGACATTATTGCTGTGTTAGCTGGCACTGAGAAATAAAGTGACATTTTTACACCTTTAGTTATGGAAAAATTTTAAGTATATAATAGAAGAGAGAATACCACAGTTAAAACCATTGCTCATTTTCAGCCATATGTGGGTGTTGTTATTTTTCTCTTCTGTCCTTGATTGAATATTTTGTAGTTTTTCCAATGCCAGTGACACTTAACTTTTCATAAATAGAGATATTTCACAGTGCATAGGAGAGTTCACAGAGCAAAGATTGTTCTTATTTAAAATGCTTCATGCATTCTTTTGAGAAACATTAATAATGAGATATTATAATACTGATAATAATTTTTGTGATAATTCACTAATGATGTCAGAAGTTTAAACTACATTTCAAGTGAATGGATAGTTTAAAATGAGCAAAAGAAAATTTTGATAAGAAATAGGCTTAAATTTATTTTAAAAATATTTTTATATTTTGAAAACAAATAGCTAAAACACATAAGAAAGAAAAACTTTTCCCTGTGAAAGTATTCTATTGGTGTGACAGCTTTATGCACTCAAGCACTAATGCTTGATAATAAGAGAGAAAATTGGTTCTTCATGGGACTTCACAGCTTGTACCTTGTTTACCACATAAAACTGAAAGTAGAGGTTCATTTTCTCATCGTGCAGAGGTAGAATATTTGTTACACATGCTAATGTTAAAAATCTTATCTAAAAATTAATTTGTTGTCTTTTGTAAAGATTAGTTATGTGGCTGTTCACATATTTATTTTTCTAGTAATATGTGACAAAATTTAAAACCATGAAGTGAGAAGCCATAACTCCTCTATTTTAAATTTATATTGTTCCTTTATATTTTAGAAAAATCACACTTTCTTCTCTCATCAGCGTACTACATAAAGAGAAAATAATACTGTCTATACTGTATTTTCCATGAATTCTGAATTAATCTATGCACTGTATTATAACATTGGTACTTTGCAAGCATGTTTTTCAGTCTGGCCTTGAACTCTCTATTTAGACCAGGGTGACTCTGAACCAAGATGGCTCTACTTCTGTTTGGGTTACAGGCCAGTGTCACCACACTGGCATTAGGCACTAATTTTAGTACTGTTGCTGATTTCCAGTTTCATTAAAAAAGTGAACCTGGTTTAACCAACTTCCTGTATTTTACACTATATGACCTATATTCATCTGTATTTTACACTATATAAATTAAATTACAAGTACCACTAAAAATGGCTGTTCCATATAATCTTTACAAAATATTAGTAACGACAGTAACAATGTATACCAAAATGTATTGAACATTTTGTAACACTATGTCATTATTACACCACAAACCTATGAAGCATAAGTCTATAAATACCATGTGTCTTATATTAAATAAATTAGTTAAATAATGATTAAGAAAGATTAAGTAGCTCATACAATTCAGATCAAATTTTTATAGGAATAAGATAATACCCTTAGGATAAAAATAAATTTTAAGTAATACAGTTGCGGGAAAATTCCCAAGCGAAATCAAACCAAAACAAAGACTGGACCAAGGAGAAAGAAGTCCAGTTTTAATCTTTATACAGGCAGACTGTTAGGTCTTGACATCAGTGGACTGTTGTGGGATAATTCCACAAAGGCAACAACACTGAATTTACAGAGAGCCTAATTTATATAGAATTTAGAAGTGGGAGGCGCAAAGCAAATGACAAAATGTTACATAATGAGTTACATACATTGAGTCATTTAGTGACAGGCAGGCTCATGTTGAACAGATTTGTTGAAGCAAAAATTGTTTATCATAACATAGAAACACGCTAGGTGTAAGGGGAGGGAGTCCTTGCAAAGTGAGCATAGTTAAATGCTTTACCATAATATAAGAACATTCTGGGGGAGGGGCCCTTGAATATTCCATAATTACATCTCACACTACACAATATACTTGTCATTATCACTTTAGGTTATCTGTGTTGGTACTGTGTATAGTGATGGATTTTAATGTGTCATATTTTAATGCATAAATATTTCTTAAGCCTCTGATTAGATGGCTTTCCTTTCATTTTAAATGAATCTTTAAGACAAGATTTGTTAGGCTCCTCAGAATTATTCAGTATGATTTAAGTTCGCATTCTTTAAAGATTTCAAGAAGTTTAAGACAGTATTTTGAATCCCCCATGACTCAACAGAATCAATAAATAGAGAAAGTATACAGAAATCACTGGTTATTGGTTTTCCATAATCTTGGATTTGCATTTTAACTTCCCATTCTTCAATCTCTTAAAAATGCATTCATGTGTAAAAATTTATAAGGTAAAATATTAGATTTAATGAGTTTAATACATGTATTATACTGTTCTGTAGTTTGTTTCTTATGTTATTTTTAGTCTTCAATAAATGACAGGGATGAAGATACTATGCTGTTATTCTGGGGTCAAAACCTGTGATGGGGTTTGAGCAGAGAGATTGTCTAGGTGACACTTTTGTTGTTGTCAGAAGTTACTGTTTATTCTTTCCTTTCTTAACACCAGCAAATAATTTCAAAGTGTATGCTAGCTTTCTAGAACCATTTAAATAAGTAGCATCTTTCAGACAGTGAACTTTCCGTTATATTGATATGAAATAGAAAACTAAATTTTTGTGTACAGAAAAAATAAAACTATTAATGAAGATTGTTTCTGAACAAAATTTGATAAAATGGTTAACTAATGCTAGTATGCACCATCAGTTTTAATGTTTGTTCTTAATCTGGCAGTCAGTTTCAGGATGAGCCTTCGGATTATTCCCCATTAATGCTTGGCCAGCTTATCATCAAAACCTCAATTATTCACCCCATTATCCTCTTGTAGTCAGAACTCTCAATTTTTTTTATTAAAGTGAAGGCATTTTTCATTAATGAAGGCTAAGTAGAAATAAATCCTCTTTAAGAAGCAAAAATTGATAACCATCATTTATCCTTTCATGTTTCTAACAGGTAACCCATTATTAACCAGCAAAGTCAACATACTGATTAATGTCCTAGACGTCAATGAATTTCCACCAGAAATATCCGTGCCGTATGAGACAGCAGTCTGTGAAAATGCCAAACCAGGACAGGTATCTTACCAAAATTGTTGATTAAAATGTGTAAAGATTTATATGTGTGTATTAACTTATAAATCCACACATGAATACATCCACATATATGGTATTTATTTTTCTGGATCAAAGGTGTTTATGAAGTAAACCACATACAGCATTAAACTCAAATTATTCAATAGCAGATGCCTACATGGTAAGGGCAAGAACTCTTGGTTGCCTAATCGACATTCTTTGGATCATTACAGATTTAGAATTGTTGATTCTGTGGGTTTTTCCTACCTTATCATTGTGGAATTTCTGAAGAACTTCTGACTATAATCACAGGAAGCAGAACTTTAGGAGCCTTTTTCGTTGTTTTGCTTTTGTTTTTGTTTTTCCTGCTTGGCTCACCTGTTTTCACAAAGAGCGTGACAAAGCTGTAAGCCTATTGAGGAGGGAGATGAAGCTTTTTGTGTATTAAAAACACCTGAGCTACTTAAAATATCTGATATGAACTGTGTCCATTAAGCTAGTTTTTGTTTCTTTTTGTGTGGCGATGTTCTAAAACGGAACCAAGTTGTTAAAAAAGTGATTATCAGACTCTTCAGTTTTCTACAGGGTCATGGTGAATAGTCAGGTTTCTCGTTTTCTCCTAATCTACTGGGAAAAGAAGAATGAACGATGTAATGAGAATCAAACATCTGTATATGATAAAAGTATATTGTAAAACAAAATATGATTAATCTTATACTGTGTACCTAAGTTCTAGAGAATATGTTGATGTGCCCTGAATTACTAAATATTTCACCTAAAGGAGGATGAAGTTTGATAAGTGCTAATTCTTAATAGAAGTAAATATTAATATTTCAAATTATATTTTTGTTAAAAAGAGCATTCTTTAATCTGTTTTCCAGCCTATGTACTTTACTCTCCTAGATAAAATATTTAAAACTGTGTTGTCCATTATCTATATAGCTGTTAAATTAAAAGTTACGAAATTGAGAACAAGTGTTCACATTCATTCCAGTTAACTTTACAGTGCTCAATAAATATATGTGTAACACAGATACCATTTATGGCTACAGCCACTTTTTATAAATATAGAAACTTCTTGTCTACAGTTCTAGTCCAATATTAATTTGATATTTAGGGAAAAATATTAATATTATATTATAATGTATTTAGTAATATTTTCTCAAAATAGAAATCTGCATCATTAGTTTTGAATAGCCATAGAAATGCACTTCAATATTATTATATTCAGTGCCCCTAAAATTTTCATAGAATAAACCCACTGCTTACTTTCATGTCTGAAGTAGTAGATGCTACATAAATATTTAGTTCCTCCCAAATTAACTAGTTTGAGTATTTGGAAATTTAGAAGACATTTGTCAAAACAAGTACTTCCTTTCATTGTACTTTCCAGTTGTACCACCACACAAAAGCTAAAAAAGTAACAATAGTTCTTTTCTTTTTATCTTTCAGGTAATTAATAGTGTCAATAATTTCAGATAAATCAAAATGTTGTAGTAATGTAAACAAAACCCTTTGGGAATAGAGCTCTATTTAATCCCATAGGTTTCTCTGATAAAGTCAAGGGTTTAAGTGTTGGGAAAAGACAAAGTTACTAGAGATGAAGTAATATTGCTGCATGTGGTGACTCTGCATGTGGTGTCTGAGTCTGTGTGTTCTACTTGGCAACACTTGTGCAGGAAGCAGAACCCAAAGGCCTTGGGTTGCCCATTTTCGGGCTCTGTCTCATCGTGCCTCTGGTATCAGAACTATGCATAGGAATCCTCTTATCTTAGAGATGGTTCTTGAATGTGCATGTACGTATCTATCAGAAAAGGAGGGAAAGAATTGGATGAGAAATAGGGCTATGAGTTCTAGGAAGATTTGTATGGGAGTTTGTTTTCTTAGGGAAGAGAATCTAGAGTACTCTAGAGACTCCTGTTTTGGAAGTATTAGTTTCAGTGTCTATGCTTTAAGAAGTCCTAAAAGACCTTTCTTCAAATTATAGCCTTCATGTTATAGTTTTGATGTTAAGTACCACTTGCTAGAATGAACAATCAGATATTGATTCCTATATAATATATAGAAACTGTGTGAGTGAAATAGTGTGATCTGAGAAAAATGGCCTATGTAAAGAAAAGCTGAAGTTTAATGGGGTCTGTATAACGATCTTTTCGACTATATATCGCTTTTCATCATGTGGTCTTTAATGTGGAAATGTGGCAATCTAACCATCGACCATTTTACAGGATCAATAAATTCTATGTAACTATTTCATAGTAAGACAAGGAATTGAAGTTCTTAGTAGAGGACCAATTAATTTCTAATTTTTAAGTTATTACAATTACATTGATAATTTCCAAATGATGTCTATCATTTTTATTATGTATCTTTTATATACCATTGCATGTGCACAGTTATATGGGAATGTAGACAACAGTCATGACATTGGATTAGAATTACAAATGCAGACAAAAAGCAGAAGATGGAACAAATTTAATGGCAACAACCCACAAAAATACAATGTGCCATTTATGCCCTGGGGCCAGTCTACCACACTTGAAATCTGTCTTCCTTTGCAAAATTCCAATTCATTTCAAGAATTTTTGAACAGTTCATATACTTTTCTCTTTCCCTATAAACTTTTGTAAATGCTCTCTGACACAGTTACTGAATATTTTGATTTAAAAATATTGTATCACGCAAGATGGTGAGCAAAGAAGATTGTTTCAGGCCAGCCTGGACTATATAGTGAGATCCTGTATCAAAAAACAAAAAGACAAAATGACAAAAAGACATTCTAGCATGATTATTTGTGTAGTGAATTATAAATTTCATAGTTTAACTTTCATAAGTTTCTACCTTGTTACAGGGATTATCCTGAAGTACCCAGATTTTAACTGTAAAATATGCAATGTGTGGGACCAAGTTAGGAAATTTTTGAAATTTAAAAAAAAGCAAACTAGCTTGTATTTTTTAAAACACCATAAAAATAATTTTTCTCCCCAGGAAATTGGAAAAAAACAACCATAAAATCAAAAATTTTTTTTGGTTTTCTTTCTCTTCACTTTATTTATGAAAATAAAACATCTCCTCAAACGTAATTGTTATAAACTTTTTGCTATTGCAAGGACTTTTAGACAATCAGATATTTTGTTTCCAGTAAGCATTTTAACTTTTAGGTTAGAAAACATATATTTCATCTGATCTTAAATGCAAGCAAGTACATTTTAATTTTGTTTTGCTTATTAGTGAGAATTTGCAATGCTGGGAAGCCATTTTGTTATGCACATATTGATTTAAAATTAGTCCATTTCCTGTAATTGTACCTACAACTATTACCAGTAAATGTTTAAAGAATTGTTTATAAAAATTAAGTGTAAATAATTTTCCTGCTCATATTTATTCAGAAGACTTATTGCTGTCTACTTGCATGGTATGAAACTGTTGACTGACTCTAAGTTTGGTCTCAACACTCTTTCAGATCATTCAGACAGTCAGTGCTGTAGACCGTGATCTCTCACCCGCTGGGCAGCAGTTCTCCTTTAGATTATCACCCGAGGCTGCCATCAAACCAAATTTCACAGTCCGTGATTTCAGGAGTAAGTATAACCACATAAAGATGACCCTCTTTCCAGGTACAAGGGCACAAACACCAGGAATCAATGCTTTACCTCAAAGCACTCCATTTCCCTAAGTATGGAAAACCCTCCATGAGGAATCCAAAATATTTTAGGCGGTATCTAAAATGTTTGAGCCATCTAGATGGTCTCTAGTAAAGTACGGACTTTCATAATAGTAGAAGACAGTCTCTTAATGAGTCAAGAAAATAAGCTATCTGGGAAATTGGTTTCCTTGTTTTAAGTATATCATTTGTTCTGCCTGCAAGTTACTTGTAAATACAAGTAGTTAATGGTATAAAAATGGTTTAGTTGGAATAACACACTGTACAGTAGAGGTTAGGAGTATGGGCATTGTAATACAAATGATAAAGGCCTATAGTCTCCTTCCACACCACCTAACCAGCATACTCTTGGCATGTACAGTTATACTACAGAATGTCAGCTTCACACTGTTCGTTTTAGAATTAAATTTTAATATGCTTTAACACAATGTCTAAAATATGCCGCAGTCACAGGAATTTTAGATAACATTTCTGCCATTATGTTCACCCTTACAGTTCTGTTGTAGTTACTGACACCATTTTTTACTAATACTATTTTACTAATACTATTTAATTTGTTTTCATTAAAACCACTACCTAGTATTTAAAAAAATGCTTCATTAGAAACACAGATACTCCTTACTCTGCGATTATGACTTCCATCTAACAACTCATCAAAATTTTAAAATACCTTAAATTGAAAACATATTTACTATATGTAACCTACTGAATATCACCGCTGGTTCTATCTTAAATGTACTCAAAACACATTTACTTAAGGAAATGAGGAAAATCTTTAATACAAAGCCTATTTCATAATAAAGCATCAAATACTCACATAAGCTCTTAAATACTCCACTAAAGGAGAAAGAGTGGTGGTATAGGTAAGCTTCCACATCACTGTGAAGCTGAAAAATCATATACTGACCCACTGTCATGTTGGGAACTTAATGTCTGTATTAAGGTTTATATGTAATCTGCTGAGTACTAGTTAGTTGCCCTGACTATGTTAGTTCTGTGACTGTTTGTATTTTATCTACTCTAAACTTCAATATTCTATGAGACAAGATCTAAAATTACTGATTTTATAATACTGTGTAGTGAAAGACTAATGTTAAAATAAATTTTATGTGAGAAAGCCCTGTGCTTCATGACACGTTTTCATGATTATCCCAATGTAGACTCTCCAGTGCAGATACATTTGTAGGAGATATTTGATACTTATTTTTACTGAATGATGTGACCATCTATCTAGCTGCCCAATAAATTTCATATTATCAATTCTCAATAAATAATATAATTAAAAATAAGGCTAGGTTATCTTTTGAGAAAATAAAATTTAAAAATTCCAGCTTTTTCTAATCAAGAACACACCAGAATTTCTGTCCACCATTTTCATCAGATTGCAAACTTCATCTTTGCTCCTTTCCCGCATCATGAAATATTTAATAATAAAGTGTTAAAGATTTCAACATTACTTCTGCTAGTCCCCATTTTCCACCTTTATCACCATGAGAGTTTGCCCTCAGTGAATCTACTAGGGAATAATGTACTCTCTTGCTTCTCAGTTTGTAAACAGCCTGTCTGTAACAATAGCACTTTATCCTCACAAAACAAGCTCTAACCATGTTACATATTGTTTTCACAACAAGGTATTTTCTATTGCAATGAATGTAGAGAAGTTTCCTAAATTCAGGTTGTTCAATTTATTATTCAATGGAATAATAAAACATGATTGAAATATTAATCTATATTGTCTTGAATGGCACACTTTTCTAATTTTTAAAATTATTCCTGATTTTTTAATCATGCATGATTATAATAAACTACATGCTGTATATTTTTAAAACAGCAAATTGTTTCTAGGAATTATTTTAATTGGCTCAAAAATAAAATTGCATTATGAATGAAATAAAACATGTTACTTTCAATGGGAATATTGATTGAATTGATATAAAATTAGAATTTTATTGTCTTATAGTATAAAAAATTCATAACATTATTGTTGATTGAGTTAAACTTATACTTTATTTTGTCTTTACATTAATGTCATTGCATTAAATAGTACGAGTGATAACTCATGGTGCTTACAAATTTTAATGAAAGTTTGTTTTTAAATAGTATATCGTTCTTTCCATGCTCCTTTCATTTTCTGATCTGCAAAAGTGAAAACACATATAAACTTTCATATATGCATATACAATCTTTCTTTATTATTCAAGATGGATTCATATCAGAAATTGCTACCATCTGTGGATACAAAAATCTATAGATTCCCCTGTGTCCTATAAAAAAAGTTAGTGTTTGCATACAATCTAAGCAGAAGCTGCTAGACCTTTAAATTATCATTAGATTATTATACTATTGCATGCAATATGAATGTTATATAAGTAATTGTTAATTTTATTGTTTATGCAATAATAAAAATAAATACTTGTTTTATATACATGTTTTCTTTTCAAATATTTTCTCTGTGCATCCTTTCTTTAAATATTCTGTTGTGGAATCTATGGAATAAAATAAAATACTCTGTTGTGGAATCTATGGAAAAATATATATTCAGGTTACATTATTTATATGCATAAATAATGCAGACAGGAAAAACTAAGTTTTAATATGAAGGACTCAACTGACTTTTAATATATTTTAAAGAACAGATTTTTATGTAAAATATTCTACTCATTCATGCTTGTTATTCCTCCAGTGATACGTCTGAGAACATTGAAAAAGTAGTTTTTTCTCAATGAAAGTTTGACAACAGAAAAATATAAAGCAATGTAATAGCTTCTTGTCTTTAAAGTCATTATACATTTTTTCTGAAAAGAAAATTTATTTCTTACATCAGACAAGATCAATGATTCTTCTTTTTTCAAGATATATATTTAATTACATTTTATTGCCTTTTGACGTCTTTCATGAAGTTAAAAGAAACCATTAAAGTAAGAATTCATTTTACTAACTCAAGAGCTTCCTATTGCTTAGCAGACACCAACTTTAAGACTTGAAATGATGCTCGTGTTAACCATATCATCATAAATGTCATGTTTTGTAGACAACACAGCTGGGATTGAAACCCGAAGAAATGGATACAGTCGCAGGCAGCAAGAGCTGTATTTCCTGCCTGTGGTAATAGAAGACAGCAGTTACCCGGTGCAAAGCAGCACAAACACAATGACTATCAGAGTTTGCAGATGCGACTCTGATGGTACCATTCTGTCTTGTAATGTGGATGCGATTTTTCTACCTGTGGGACTTAGCACGGGGGCTTTGATCGCAATCCTTCTATGCATTGTTATACTTTTAGGTTGGTTTAACTATTAGTCCTCTCTCTGTGTCTCTTTCTGTCTCTCCTCCCCTCCCCTCCTCTCCTTTCCTCATCTTTCCCTCCTGTCTCTGTTTCGTTCCACGATTTACCTTATAAATAAGCATTTTCACTGACCTACCACCTCTAAATACAAGATCATCTAGATCTTGAATTAACTTAAATTAAATTTTATGGATTAATTTCCCATTTTGTAACTCATGAATAACATTATTAAACACAGGATTCATTCAAATAACCCCTAGGGAAATTTTGAAATCTTGGCCTTTGGCACAATGACATTCTTATAATCATCGCTCACTTAAAACTGTTTCTTCATTTATTTTACATTTCAGCAATCACTATAGTCTATTACATGATCATCTACTACATGATTATCTCATCTTTTAAAACATACTTGATGAAAAATAGTTCAAAAATTCAATTCCAAAGGGGGAGGGAGGAAAAAAGACAGGAAAAAAAAAAACAATGTAAAGGGACTTCAATTTGTTTTTGTTCTTTTTAAACTGCCAGCCAGAAGTAATTCTACTTTCCCCACATCCCACCCCAAAATCCTATTTTGCTCTAACAGAATAGAGTGTACTAAGGTATCTAGAATCACTGTAATGAAAAAGTTTAGAAGTCAGTGTGTTCTGTAACCTTTCTGTGAATGAATGCAAAACTAGGTTGGGAGTTTCCCTCTTCCATCAACTCTGCTCAGCTTCTCTTTCACTCACGATTTCACTGCCATGCTCATATGGTGGATTTTGCCAGTCTTTCCTTTACAATCAAAGTACAACAAATAGGATTATTGTGGTATCATTTATATATGCACACTCACTATATAACCAAAAGTATTCTGACACCTATCAACATCTAACATTAACTCTAGGATTGAAAACGGAATTTGAACAACAAATACTACAAAGAAAAGCATGGAGGAGGGCGTCAGATAATTGTGGAAACTACACAGAGCCAGACATTCACACTGCCTTGGACAAGAAAGTTCTAGCTCACTTTGCATGGGGTAGCTATTAATACTGCACCCGTATCTTTGGAGTACAGAAAAAAGCCTTCTTGATATCCTTATAATTTATAATAAATCATCCTTACCATCTGTTTTTGCTGATGCTTTAAACTTAAAAAAGACAGTGAAAATAACATCTGCATATCTACAATTCGGGTGTTTTATTTCAAATCAATACCCTGCTCCCATCCGCCTCTCTTCCCTGGTAACTGTCAACCCCCAGTCGCTCCATACAAATTTAACAAGACCGGTAAGATTCTGGGTCTGGCTGTTTGGCTTCCTTGCCCCTCCTCGGTTGAGTCAGGCAGTATTTCAGCTCAGGATGTTGGAGAAGTGACACCTGTAGTCCGCTCATTCACCTCAGTAGGTCACGTGTGCAGAGTGCACCCTAACCATTGCAGGCATTGTAAATTCCTTCCACATTGTATAGGTTTTTGGTATTTTTTATCCTCCTATGGCATCCACCATAAAATTTCTGTAGTCCTTCACTTTGTTGACCAAACACAGGTTCTTTAGGCTTTCCATTTTCACATCCTTCCCGCAGTGAATGGAAGCACGGAAACCGTGCCATCTTGCAATTTCTATTATGTGGCCCTTGGACACATCAAGAATGGCAATATGTTCTACGCAGGACTCCTCCGTGAGCCAAGGCATCTCTCAAACACTCCGGATAATCAAACAATAGTCTCTTCTGTTTTTGGATTCCCTATGCCATGGGCAAAGGGCAGAGTGCCACACTCTCTCTAAGGCCTCTTGCATAGACAGACTCTCTAGCTTTCTTTCCTCCTTTGGATTGTCCCAGCAGTCACTTCAGAAGAAAAGGGAAAGCAAGTACTTTGACTTCCTAACTTCTTTCTGTTCTAATTCATTGACAGAAGTTTTACAGTTTCTGGTGAGCAAAGGAAACTGCTTTCATCTTAACTCCATCACTACAACATGGAGCAAAGCTGAGCAGTTTATTGTTAGTATCTGGGCTCATCTTCCTTTTGGAGAAATGAGCACCCTAAGTATAAACAAATTAAAGTGTAATATAAAAAGAGATAAAAGGGACAGGGAGATAGAGTTTTTGCAGATGGAAAGGAGACCAACCAAAGAAGGGATGGGAAAAGGGGTGGAAAAAGGATTAAGGTGTGTTATGTATACAGATCAACTCCCTGCAAAGAATGTGATCATTATATACTGCCAACATGCACTAATAAAAATAAAATCAGAAAATGAGAAATAAACCCCATCAACTTAATGGGGAGCACTGAGGCAACTAAGAAAAAAAAACCATTAAAGCAATGAAAAATATCAATTATTTCAAAATATTATCTAGCTCCATGAGGTTAACCAAAGTTTAAATAGTAAATAAACAGAATTACAACAATCAGAAATCTTTTGTCACATGTTTTAATAAACTATAGCCATTATATTCTACTTTATTTTCCTCCTTTCTTCCCTCCCACTCTTTCTTCTTCTTTTCTTCCTCTTCCTTTCTAATATATTCCTTTTAAAACTCATGATTTCAAAGAATATTTGGGTTATTTAATTAAAAATAGAAATATCTAATATCCAATTGAGTTATAATACAATTGGAAAATCAGCTATCAATGACATTTCTGCTGTACTTATACAATGTTCAATATTTATTATATAAATTTTTATAGTTAGGTATGGTTAGAACAATCATTATTTTCTCTTTTCCTAATTTTTAAAAAGCATTCTGGGCTAGAGATTTAGCTAAGCAGTGTAAGTGCCTGCCTGGTGAGCGTGAGGTCATGAGTTCAATCCCAAAGTACCCTCCCGAAAAAGACAAAAGGCAGTCTTTTTAACCTAAATTATATAGAAATATGTGTATAAAATAGACAGTAAATAACTTTACTGAATTTCTGTTATGGCTCCAAAATGAAGATAACTTTAGACAAGGGAAAAATGCAGCATGGAGTAGGGGACGAAACTCATCAGCACAAGCGCCTGCCCAGCAAGCACAAGGTTGTGAGATTGATCCCTGGTACAGGAAAAAAAAATCAGCATAGATATAATCTTAGAGTATGCTTACTTTGAAAATAGTAGTAGGTTGCAGACAGGAATTTGGCTTAATGGCACCAGTGCCTGCCTACTAGTGGATCATTAAAGCAATGCAGTAAGCACTTCTCAGTCTTAGTTATGGTGACATAGAATGACTTCTCTGCAGTCTGCTCAAATTACTGTTTTATCTTGTTTTAGCCATAGTTGTGCTCTACGTAGCTCTGCGAAGGCAGAAGAAGAAAGACACCCTGATGACGTCTAAGGAGGACATCAGAGACAATGTGATCCACTACGATGACGAAGGTGGCGGGGAAGAAGACACCCAGGCCTTTGACATCGGGGCACTGCGAAATCCAAAAGTGATCGAAGAGAATAAAATTCGCAGGGATATTAAACCAGACCCTCTCTGTTTACCACGTCAGAGGCCACCTGCGGAAGACAACACAGACATAAGGGATTTCATCAATCAAAGGCTGCAGGACAATGATGGGGACCCAGCGGCACCTCCATATGACTCATTGGCCACATATGCCTATGAGGGAGATGGGTCCACCGCAGAGTCCCTCAGCTCCATAGACTCTCTCACCACAGATGCTGACCAGGACTACGACTACCTGGCTGACTGGGGACCCCGATTCAAAGTCCTGGCGGACATGTTTGGGGAAGAAGAGAGCTATAACCCTGATAAAGTCACTTAGGGGCGAGGTGAAGGCTGACACACTGGGGAGGAGACATTTTAACAACAACAACAACAAAAAGAAAACCACAAATAGAACTCACACACATATACACACACACACACACACACACACACACATGCACACACAGGCTTCATGGGACAAGGTTCCTTTGATTATCTGGTTTCTAGCACATTGCTATGATTACGTTGTCAGTTAGTCAGTTTTGGTTTATTCTGCTGACATAAGATAAATCCTATAACACACAGTTGCTTTGTTTGGTTTGGTTATTTCAAAAACACACTGAGACAAGCTCAGGCTTATTCTGTACAATTTATTGACATGACAACCTAGAATGAAGATAGCTCTGTGGCATCGCAGTGGAAGAGTGTTAGATTTTTCTTAATTCCACTAAAGTGCCTATTGAAACTCTTATTATTTAAAGTGGTGGACACTACACTCTGCTGTGATGGTACTGCAGGATTCAGAGATAAAGAGAAATGAAACAAAGACACCTTCTCTGTGCCCAGGAGCAATAGCAACATGCTGACTTTTCTCATTCCTTTTGAGAAATAAAGAAGAACACTTCCAGAACTCTATCTTTGTATAATTAAACAGCATTTCTCTCTTAAACTGTATGCCAAGACACATTTGTTTTTCCTACACTTTCAGAAAATTGAAATAAATGTGATATCAAATTCAGTATGTAAGTAATGAAGTCTAAAAGCAGTGGGTGATCGTAGCATTAGTTCATGTTAAAAATGTGAATTAATTAAACTATTACTTTTTTTCCCAAAAACTACACATTTACAAACATAAATAAAATATCCCTCTTTATAAAGAGAGGCCTCAGGGCTCAAATTCCACATTAAAATAAACAATGGTTTTGTTTAATACTGAACTTGTGTGTGAAAATTGGTTCTAAAAATCACCAAATCATTTTTGTCTTGAAAGAAAAGATTTCAGCTTGTGTTTACATGAAAAATGTTTTAAATAAAAAAAAGTTTTCTATTTCAACATGGGGAAAAAGTTGATTATACAACTTATCAGAGTTCCTTACTACTTAGGGATTCTTTGATGAGAAGTATAAAGAAAACATACATCAGGTAGCCTGGGCTAGATTTATAACATGCCCACAAATCTTTATCACTTATTACTTAACAAAGGAAAATCAAGGCCTTCAGAAAGTTGAAACCAATGACAAAAGCCTAAAAGACACGCAAATGCAGAATCAGACAGTTGATTCACTTACTTTCCTGAGGCATATTTCAATTTGTAAACATAGGGCTCCTAAATCTGAGCTTAGCATTACCTTTTTCCTACAAGAATTCCCTTACAGTTATCTGGTAAACAACTTTTTTGATTTAATGTAAGCTTCTGAGAAATATTAGATTTTTGCTGTATATTATTTATTTATATTCATTTTGTTTTCAAGTAGATTGTACATCAAAATTGGATATCACACAGAAGGAATGACTAAGTAGAACATAATATATTTTCTAAGTATTATGACTAGACAAATAACTACTGAAACACTGGCACTGTAAGAAAAGATTTTCTTATAGGTTCTTGCAAAAGATATGGACGGTGTGTTGCTGTACTTATAAAATATCTATGAAAATACTGAAAATGCAAGGGTGTGAAGATAAAATTTACACATGAGAAAATAGAGTTGAAATTCATATCTCATAGACAGTATCTAGTCAGCATAAATTCTTTCATAAATGCTTACTTTCAAATTATGCCGCCGGCGTGGATGTGGTGGCGGGGTGTCCATGTGAATCTGCATCTCTGCTCCTCTTTTTCGGTGTCACCCAGGTGCCAACTCCCTTTACCTTCCCATCAGGGATGCCTATTGCACTTATGTTTCTCCATTCCATTCCCCAATGTGGCTTTTGTTTCAGCCATGGAAACTGGGTTATGATATCCATGCAATTTAAACAGTTTTCAGTATAACATGTTTCATAAACTACTTCTATAAAATTTTTAAAAAGCTCATGTCAAGAAGAAAACCAGTGATATTCTGTGGTTTTCCTCAAGCAACATGGTCCTCTCCAGAAGGATGAATAGCCTCCTGAAGAAGGTTGATATGCAAGAGCGCTTCCTACAAACAAAATGATTCTTGTCAGAAAGCATTTCTTTGCATTTTGCATTTGCATTTTGCTAGGTAGCATAACTGCCTTTACATGCAGTTATTCAACAAATTCTATGACATTGCAAAGAGAAGTCGGGTGAGGTCATTTCAAACCATGTGCTTATGATGCTAAGCAAAAATGTGAAATCTGCAGGCCTTACTTCATGACAACAAAAATAATTTCTTCAATGTCTCCATCTTTAATTTTTTCACTACTATTCTATATTTTTGTTAGACTACTGTAAGAGACTATCACAGAATGAGTGTCCTAATAAGGGCCGTTCTCGTTGGCTTGCAGGCGCCCGTGTTTTACAGTTCTCACGTGGTCTTCCTTCTCTGCTTGTGTTCTCGTTTCTCTTCTCGCGAGAACATTAGTTATATTAGTTGAGGACCTGTGAGTATGATTTCTTTGGAACTTCCTTACCTCTGTAAACACACTGGCCCCCCAAACAGTCACACTCTGAGGTAATGGAAATTAGGATTTAAGCATAAGAATTCATTCCATGGCAACCATACAGACATAGGAGCAATTGTCTATACAAAAAGCAATTGATTTATAAAAACAAACGGAAACATATAGGAAGAAAAACTACTTGGAAATACTTTACTTTGAGAATCTTCAAAGTTTACATTGCTTAGAAAAGATTTTTGATGCTCATACATTGCAAATATGGGATATCTTTTATGCTAAGTAAATCACTAGGCTTACTGTTTCAATATTTGTAGTGTTTGGGATATATTTTTAGTTACAATAGAATCATTGTCCTTTATTAAAATATTGACATTATAAAGTTGTTTGGAATTGATCTAGGTAATTTTGACTATTAGTATTAATTAAATCATAATTTTCTCATTGGCCTGCATGTTTTATCAGTAAGTATATTTGTACATATTATCAGTAACATATACTGTAATCACATTTGTAATCATATATGTCAAAATATTACCTTCATGGTCAAATAAGTATTAGATCAACATATATGAGTCAAACAGTGTAATTGATATACTACAAATAACCTAAAATTGCTTTCATGCCAAATTGCAGTTTTCACTAAAAATTTCTTATGGAACAAGCTCCTCACCTCTCGGTGTTCTACTCACTTTGGTGAAATCTTGTATCACTTATATTATGTCAGATCCCCCTGAAATTTATTGACTCTTTATTTTTAGTTATACTCCCTTGAAAGTCATTAAGAAATTTACATACTGGTTATATAAAATTTTGAGAATTATTGAGATCCTCACATCATAAACTTGAAAATATTTGCTCTACAGAATTCACTGATCATACCTTAAAGCTCACTACTTCTACTACAAGAAAACCATTGTTGTTTAAGTGGAAATTCTTCAGAAAATCAGAAGTTAGCCCTGTGCACTGGAAGAAAAAGAAAAAAGATATTGAAATAGTTAGACCTATGATTTAATACAAAGAGGAAACTAAAGGATAGGAAGAAAAAATAAGAAGGATATTTTATTCCCTATGGAAATTTCTGCAAATGCTTCAGTAACTATTGTATTTCCAAATGGCAAATTAAGATTGGCATAATACTTAATAATAGTTAACTTGTTTAAGCTGGAATCAATCTTTAGCATGATTAAATTTTAAGAAGGAATTCCTAAAATAGATATAAATATGCAAGCTTTATATCTGAAATGATCTTCAATTTATGGCTAGAGTCTAAAATTTAGTTCAGTTTCAGTTTCCTTCTAACATAAAGTACGTGGGGAGGGATAATTTTATAAAGTACTGTTTGCTTGAAATTTTCCTTTTCGTTTCTTCACCTCCTTTATAGTTTTTGCCTATGTACCTAATTCTTGCTTAAAATTAAATTTTTCTCAGTATTGTGAAGGTGTTTTTGTTCATGTTTAAGCTGCCAACAAAGTTGGTAAGACAAATGATAGTGTGCTTCTTCCTCAATGAGGGTATGGATTTTGCATGACGATACTCTGAATTTTCTTACACTCTAATTTTAGTTAAATTTCATACCAATGAACTAAGATAAGGCTTCTGTGGGTTACAGCCTAGATTGTGAAATCCCCTCTCAAAATGGAGCCTCAGAATCCCAGTCGTGGCATGGGAGATTTGCTTTTATTCATTTGCTGGTGGTGTCTTTTTTTCTCTGTTGGAATTTTTATACGTGGTTTCTGGTTTTGTATGATGATCTTTTCATCTTTGTCTTCCACTTTATTGATTTTCTTTGTAAGAGTATTTTTTTTAATTATAGGAGAACTGTATTGTTGCTCTCTTCTCTCCCTTAACCCAGTGATTCTCTTGTTTTAGATGAGTTTGCTCTTTCCGATGATTATTGTAGCTTTAAAAGCAATATGATGCGATTTTTTTTCTCTCATTTACCTACTTCAAAAGACTACACGGAAAGAAAAGCATAGGTATTAGGTTGAGTTTATTTCATTTCAACTTCATCTCTCTTTCCACTTAATTCGACCAAATCCTGGCCCCGTGCGGTTCTCTGCTGACATGACGGGCCCTCTACACCGTGCTGAACTGCTGTCCAGTCTGCCTACTTGCTGTCTTGTGTCATCCATCGCTTTCCATTATGTTCCAATAATTTATGCAGCGTATTTGTCTTCTGATGGATAACATGCCACATGCACACACACACACATGCACACACACACATACACAAAACTTATAAGTAAATACTCCCCATGTTATTAAGTTAATCATCATTATAATTTCTGAGTAAGGAGAGGCGATACAAACACAATCATCAAAATGAAACAAAACTGGAAAAAATCTCTGACAGCTATTTTATTCATTTTTCAGAAAATAATGATAATCTAGAGTGTGTGTATACACACATGTGTACACCCATATACATAAATAATTACAATTAATGTCTGATTTACATTGTGGGCTGTTACTTGATTTCCTTAAATTTTGTTTCTTTCCAGTGTTACGAATTTATTTTTTATTTTATTTTACTTTATTTACTTTTGAGGCAGAATCTTTCTAGATCTCTAAGTTGTTCAGGCCTAGCTACTTTTATGATCCTCCTGCCTCAGTCTTGCAGAGAGTCAGTATTACAGTCATGCACCAACTTGGGTGGCTATTTATCATGCTTAGTGTTTCATATTTTTGTAAAGATCTGTCTTACTAAATCTCTTAAAAATTCTTATTTTTTCAAGTTAATACTTAGTCACATATTGTTTTTATGACCTCACTTAAAAATTAAAACAAAGGAGACAGTGCCCAATTTGTATAAAACCAAACAATAATAAAGTAACAGGGGACAGAGTCCTTTAATTATGAAGAATAAAATAAATCTAAAGTCTTTTCCAAACTTGGGTTCTTTCCACTGTTTTTCCGCTTTCTACACTGTTAATTATTTCCTTAAAATGACAATAGTGAACTAAAGTAATTTGGGTCCATACTATAATATCATATTGTACTTATATTATTATATACTAAGAAAAATCACCATCACCATCATTGATTCTCATGTCAATATCCAACCCAAGAGTCAAAATTGTTAGACACAATTGTTTCGCACCATATGGGCAAAGAGTTATTATATAATGTAAAATATGCATCTATTTATTATTAATAATATTACTCTATCCTTACCTTTCTGATCTTCCAATTCAACTATTTCTATGTCCCTTTATTTTCAGCTTTAAGTGGTTTCATCTATAGATAGCATAATCATCATTGTCTCCTAAATCTTCTATTTCCAAGTGTCATTTATATAAATTATGTGTCTCCAATCCATTATCCGGTGAATATGATGTTTCCTGTGATTGAAAATTATCTATGACAATCAGTAATTCTTTTCATCTTTTTCTCTGTCAACACTTTAAAAGTGTAACCATAATAGAGCACTTAATTACTGAGTATGTGTTAGACCTAAAATCATGTGATAAATATTTAGTGCTTACAGTACCTGATGAGATGTAAAATATTATTTTTATTTTAAAATTAGCAAATTAGGTTTAGGACTATAAAGTGACATGCATTTTTCGATACAATTAGCACATGGCAGAGCCAGGACCCTAACAGAAATCTGAAATACTTGCTCTAGCGCTGTACAAGTAACATACGGTACACTACACTTTCCTACCTCACTTACTTAAAACTGACTCACAGCCTGAAATCTCTCTTTTGAAGTTCACCAGTAACTTCCTAATTGAAAAAGTCCAGTGATCCTTCCTTTCCTTTCATCTTTCTGTGGTTTTCTGAAGTTAAGCACACCATCAAACCTCACTGTCAAACTCTTGTTTCCTCTTTTGGCTTCAATGATTTATTTATTTTTTTTTTTTGGTTTCTTCTCTTTTAAGACTTCTGTGTCCTTACAGAGTGTATGCAAGGGATTCCACAGAATTTCACTTTCTATTGTATCATCAATATTTGGGATTCTTCTATGAGCAATTTTCATCTCTCTGCAAACAGTATTCATAAATTTTAAATAGCTATAGGTTTTATATGTGACAAGGAACTTACATATAGAATGATCACATATGTTACATATAACATATTTCTATACAGGTTGTATGGACAGTCTTCTAAATACACCATGTAATCCTATGGCTTCAAATTTTTTATGTAAAAGTGTACTTTTACAAGTTTCTCTTTCTGAATTTTATATTTTTATTTTTACATAGGCACTGAACTCTTGGTCTCTGTTTGTAGCTCTTTCTGTCTTTCTCTCTCTTTCTCTGTCTTTCCCTCCCCAATAGTCTAGATTCCCTATCACTTGCTGTGCTATGTCAGGTCTGTTTCTATTTCAATATTGAAGATCTCATTTCAGTTCTGTTCTTGAGTGTCTCACTGTTTTGCTACTCTACTATTGAAATAATTATCAAAAAATAAATTTTAAAATTACTAAAAAATACAAAAAGCATTTATGTGTACAGTCATACACAGTTTCCTCTGTCAGAACCTTACATAAGTATGGTACATTTTCCCAATTAATGTTTCAATATCAATTCTTTTTAAATAGTCCAAATTTTATTCAAATCTTTCAAAACTGTTTAACTCAACATACTTCTTATTTCATTCCCTTAGAGTCGCATGAGTATAAGTGTTTCTCAGCCTTCTTTTTTAGTGTTCTTGACAGTGTTCAGGATTATCGATTGCTTTCTTTGCATAAATTCCCTCTGATGGTCTTTGTCTGACTATCATCCTCTTGTGATTAGACAGGAGATGTGTTTTAGGGAAGACCACAGAGTGAAGCGCTGTACTTTCCATTCTGTATTACAGGGCCATACTGTCTCAATGACTCACCACTGTTGATGTTAACCTGGACCATCTGGAGGAAGTTGGTCAACTTTCCTCACTGTAAATTATTTTTTCCCAGCCTATTAATGCAGCTCATGTTCACATTAAATAGTGCACAATTAATCTCACTGTATAAGGCAGGCCTTTATACACGGGCTGGCTGGACTGTCTGCATGAGAGGTGTGTCCATTAGCCACAAATATAAACAATTGCTTATATAGACAGATATACATTAGACACTTAGATTTATATTCCAATATTACTTTATAAAGCTTCTATGGTCCCTTACCTGTCCTCGTCACAGTCGTATTTTTAAATGTCTTCTGTATGTTTCATTGTATGCTTTGATATCTGTCTTATAGTCTACTATCAAAAATTCCAAGCTCATCTTAAATATTTTTAGACCCAGTTCTGGAATCTGCAATATCTCCAAAAAAATCTCATTTCTTTTTATCATAAAAATAAATATCAAGATGCTAAATGTGGTTTTGGACACTGATATATTTCCTTTCCGGAAGGAGCAGGAAATACATGTGTGTGTATCAACCCATGTGTCTATAATTTATAGATGTTTCATGTGAATGATATTAAGCTAACTATGAGTTCATACTAATGTCTCCAAATATCCTTTACTACATGGATCATGACCTATAGTCTTCTTTGTTGGGTAATGACCATTCATGCCAGCACCGAGAAAGCTACCTCCCTTCATCCACACTCATTAAGAAGATTGCTCAATTCCAGTGTGTATGTGTGATATTAAATGTTGTTTAGCCAGACATTCATGCAGGAAGCTTTATTGAAGTTTTATTTTTGTTGTTAATCTTATACGTCACATGTTTTAGGTGTTTCCTGTCATATAATTTTTAACTCAGGTCATTTCATCCATTTATTAATAAGAAGTTTCTTTTGTCATGTGGTTCATTCAACTCACAGATCCTTTATGCACCTGAAAATTGTTAGTGTATTATTTGTATTATAAACTTGTATAGATTTTGACATATGTATAGTGCTGTTTATCTGCCAGTACAGTGTCAACATAATAATTTCATCATTAAAATATCCTGTGTTTCATATATGTTACACCTTCTTCCCTGAACTCTCAAAAAATACATTTGTTTAGAATTTGCTCTCAATATGGTTATATATATATATAGGGAATAATACACTGTACAGCTTTCATAGATGGTTTTTATTCATCAGTATGAATTTAAGACTCATCTATGACTTTGTGTTGTGCAATAGTGCATTGATTTCTATGGAACTGCATTGCATTGTATTAATTTATTCCCTTACAGAAGGACATTTTGAGTGTTTTGAACATTTGCTGATTACAAATAAAGCTTCTATGAATATTCATGTGTAAGTTTTTGTGTGAATTTACATTTTTGGATCATTTTGGAAATTACCTAGAAGCCAAATGGTTGAATTTTTGATATAATAAGATTTTATTTCACTTTAAAACACGCTGTTGAAATGTGCTACAAAGTAACAGAGCACTTTGCCTTTCCCCAGAGGGGTGCAAGTTCTGTTGCTATTCTTTCTCGCCAGGATTTCTATTATCCATTTCTTAGAATTCAGCCATTGTAATAGGTGTGAAGTAGTATTTTGTTAATTTTAATTTGGAATTCCTAATAACACATGATATTCAATATCTATTCATATGAGTATGTACCACACCATCTCTGGGTCTTCTTTGTTGTTGTGTCTATTCAACTCTTCTGCTCAGTATTTTTTAGGTGGTATTTTAGCTCCTCATTCATTTTTCATAGTTGTTCTCTATGTATTTTAATATAAGTCTTTGACGTTCACCTCCATATATATGCAGAGAGAGACAGAGAGAGAGAGAGAGGGGTTTTGTGAATATGTTCTCTAAATCTTTTCGGTAATCTTTTATTCTTATAGAGTATATTTTAAAAGACAAAACTTTAAACATTTTTAAAAAATCCATTTTTTTAATTTTATAAGTTACATTTTGTGGATGTTATCTTAAATTCATCATAAAATCTATGGTCATCTACGTTTCCTTCTTCATTATTTTCAACCTACTTTATGATCTTACACTTTAAGTATATATTTATGATCATTCTTCTTGATAATTTTTATTGATTTATACATGTTACTTTCTTCACATAAGGTTATCCAATTTTTCTAGCACTTTTTCAGAGCAAATTATTTATTCTTCATAAAATTATCTTTGCACATTTTCAAAAATGATTTAATCATGTTGGTTTGAGTGTATTTGTGAACTCTTAAATTCCTTTGATCTCTGTGTGTATTTTATTTGTGAAACCACATTGTCTTGATTATTGACACTTTATGTGTTTAGAAATTAGAGAATGACAGTATTTCTAATTTGCTGTTCCAGCTAAATTTTGTTTTGTTGATTATTTTACATTTTTAAGTTTCCATAAAAATATTTAAGTCCAGTTGTTGTTACATAAAAAGTAGTTTGCTTGAATTTATATCTGCTTTGTATTTAATCTATAAATCAAGTTGGGAAGAATTAACACCTCAAAATATTAAATTTTCTACTCTAAACATAGATTACTTCTGTACTTATTTACATTGTTTTTATTTCTTTGAGAGTTTTATGTTTTTATGCATAAATATGCATATTATTAGATTTCTAACTAAATATTTCATCTTGAAATGTATTATAAATGACATTTAATTTGTAATCTATTATAACTGATAAACATGAGAGCAACTGACTTTTATTTTAGACAATGTGTAACCTTTAATATTACTATTATTTCAGGCAATTTTTGTACATTATGTGAATTTTATGCAACGAGATGCATGTCACATTCAAATAAAGAAATTTTTATTTCCTCTTTTACAATCAATATATTCCTTTTATTATATTTATTTTATTGTGTTATGCAAAAACTTCATCATGATGCTAAATAACAGTAATGATCACTGCAATTCTTACAAGGAGCCTAGTAGAAACCAAGTACAACAATACATGTCTTTTTTAGATAAAATCAAGTTGGGGATGTTTTTTTTCCTATCTAATGTTGAGATTTTTAAAATTATAAATGGTTGTTCGATTTGATCATCTTTTTTTCTATGTGTTATGTGATGTATTGTTTTTTCTCTGTTAACCTAATAGTATCGCAGATTACATTAACTATTGACATTGAAATATCTTTGAATTTTGAATATGATGCAATATGGTGAGAATTCTTGGCTCATTATTCATGAAATATTTACCTGAAATTTTTTATTCTTTAATATTATTTCTAGTTATATTATTAAAATAGTGACAGCATCATGAAATTCATTTGCTAGTGTTTTTCCCCTGCGTATTCTAGAAAGAAAGTGTGTAGAATTGGAATTAGTTCTTGTTTACTATTCTGGGAGAAATCTCAAGTGATATTTTGATCTGTTACATTTTCGATGGCTTCTTATTGGGAAATTAATTAATTTGATAGATGAAGGATTACTGTTCCTCCTTATGTGAATTTTGTTTGTTTATGTTTATAATGATAGATTTATAAATGTTAAATTATCAAATTTATACACAGAGATGCTCAACGTATTCATTCTTGATTATTTTAATGTCTTTTAGGTGATAGAGATGATTTTCTGCTCTCCTCATTTTTTTCTGGATTATTTTGTAGATTTTATTTATCTTTCAAATGACTCAATGATTATTTTTATTGCTTTCTCTATTTCCTAAGTTCAGTTTCATTGATTTCTGTTCTAATTTTGGTTGTCTTTTTTACAGTTTCATATTTACATAATTCTTTTTCCTATAATAATTTATTTTAACATGCTAGTACATGTATTAGAATTCATTCTTTTTTGAATAAGTGTATTAAATCTTATGCATTCTTTCACACTTTCTGTTTTCTGCATTTCTAAAATCGCAAAAGGCTGACTTTTCATTGAATTTAAAATATTTCTAACTTCTCTGGAAATATCCTTAGCTTATATTTTATTTAAAATCATGATGTTTAATTTACACACATATGAGGAAATTTCCATTTTCTGTTATTGACTTCCATTTTTAATTAAATTGCAAATTGAGAATATATTTTGTGTGATTTCTATTTTTTAAAGATGTTTGGGTGTGTTTATATATCATTTTGTGGTTCATTTTGGTGGCTCTCTTATGTCAGTTTGAAGATAATGTACATGTTTCTGACTCTAGAGGAGAATTTTATGAAAGTCAGCAGACAACATTTCCTGGTAGCGTTCAGGTTATGCATCTCTGCAGGCATTTTCTGCCTATTTCATTTATCATTTACTTCCAGAGACATCCAGACCGCTATTTAAATTGTGGATTTTCCCATTTCTTCTTTAAAGTCTATAAATTTTGTCTCATGTGTGTATTTAAAAATGTACATGTTCTTGGACATTTGAATGTTTTTGTGTCTGATAAATGTACCCTTCTAATACGCCTGAAACTATATTTTTGAAATCAGTCTTGCCTGAAACTCATGGAGGTACTACAGCTTTCATTTTATTAATTTGATATTTTATATCTTTACTTCTTTATTAACATCTAGGTGTCTTTAATTCAGCTTTATTCTCATTATTTAATGTATATAGGAGGTTGCATTCCTTTTGAGAATATATATATATATATATATATATATATATATATATATATTCCATTATGCTCTTTCCTATAGTTCACAATCTCCACTAACCCTGACCCTCTTTATCTTCTCCAAAAAGTCCACCCTTCTTTTTTCTATGACTATCACCTTTTCCTCATGCATTTTTGGTGTCGCTAGTGTGAAAATCCAAAATTCAAAATACTGAAAAAATGGAAATGTCTTAGAAACTGATATTACTCCATAAACAGAGATTTCACACCTGACTTCATGCAACAAGCCTAGTAAATGCAGAAACACAAACGTTACTGTGTATAATTACCCACAAGTTATGTGTATGAGAATCATATATGAATTTTAGTTTTACGCTTTAGTCTGAGCTCCAAAAGATCTCTTCATGTATAAACAAGAATTCCAAAATCTGAAGAACTCTGAAACAGTTGTTTCCAAGCATTTGTATTACTGTATTTTAAATTCTATCTATAAAATGTCATTGTTTTAAAATTCATTATTTTAATCTCTGACTTATAACTGGAATGTATTTAACATTACAGTAAAGCACTTTTTTCACATTGAGGAAGTTTGAGAATGTCACAGACCTCTTTGATCTTTTGATGCTAAATGTTAGTGTTAAGAATGCTTCTCATGCTTATCACCTTCAAAATACACTTGATGGGATGGATATATCTTCTTGCCCCTATGCTGTGCAGTGATTTGCAAAGTATTTTCTCTATTTTTGAGTGAAAAAAAATGTTCATTCAATGCTAATATATACTCCCACATGTGGCTATGACAATGTTCTTTGTACAAAAATGTATAGATAAGACAGGGAATCAAATTTGAATGTCATTAAATTACACTAAATTACATTAAATTACATTAAGTTAAATTAATTGAGGGTGGAATCTAAGAAGAAAATGAAATTTACTAAATATTTAATCATAATTTTCTTTCCTGATGTGTTGTGTATGTGTTACATACATACATTACACTCCAATAATTGAATGTGGTGAATGATTTAAAACCAACATTATTAAATGAAGTATATACTGCTTTGTAGCCATTACATGTGTTTTTCATACCACAAGATAATATTCCAAGTTACTACTTATCAAGACAATATGAGACAGATAAGGTTAAACAAAGTGATAGATAAATAATGTGGAAAACAAAACCTAAATTGTACTCATATGGCTTATAATGAGTATTTCTTCTAAACTCGCTTAAATTGTTACAACGCTATAAAGGTCATATGCAAAATAACACAATATAATAAATCAGGTGCCCAGAATATGAATGTTACTTCTGTAGTCAGAGAAATGGAGGAAAATTTGAAATAATTACACTTAAACTTAAGGTTAATTATGGCATCTATAGATAAGGTGACTGACATTCACAAAGAAAATTAAAAACACTTGAAATTCTGTGCTCATTAGTATTTTGTATTTTGAATGTGAGAAATTTTTTGAAAAATATTATGCTGTAAATATTCAAGTAGCATTGTTTCATATAGATTGTGGAAATATATAAATAAACATTGACACAGTTCCAATTTTAAAAATATTTAGAATTTAGCCCAACATTTGATTTATGAAATATAGGGACACACTTCTTAGTTCTAGACAAAAATTTAATGCACATTTTTACCATAACAGGTTCCTGTCACAGAAATGAGTTTTCATAACTTTGATTTTGTCTATGCATATGCCCTATAAAAGAAATACCCCTCATTTTCTAATCCATGTAAGATTCTCAGCTTGATTTTAAAACACTTAATGCAGTTCCAGTGCTCATAAGTTACAATTCTTAGTAGAAAAATAGAACTAATAAAAATAATGGTAGTGACAAAAACTCCCAATTTTATAATTCACAAAGAACTATTTCTGCATGAAAATAAAATTCGTCTGCTCTGACATCTGTGTCTTTCAGTCTCAAAGACACCTCGTTCTGAAGTGGACCTTTGTGCTAAAAGAACCCTCTAAAGTAAATTAGTACTTTGGAAAAGCAAATCTCTTCCTTATCATAGCATATATTATGTCTTATTCTACAGTTTTTATCCAAAGACAGAGATATTTTCATCAGTGTTTTAGGTGTCAGGGATGAACCTCTAATTTTGTTTTTCAGCTGTGAAAATTGAGGCATTCAGAAGTTCTATAATTTTCTATGGTTCCAAAGCTAATTATTTTCAGACCTCTGATACAAACCTCTGTTAGATTGCCTTTAATGATTAAGCTTTCTTTTTTAATTTTTTTTTATTTTAAAGAGAATAAAACAAAAGAGGACAGATCTAAGCAGATCAGAACAGAACAAGGTAAGCAATACAGCACTTCACAACAGGACAATTGGATATTAACAGTAGCTATCATAATGTCTCTTTCTTTGAAATAGTTGAGCTTTGATTTACACACAATAATGTCAAACATAACAAAATTGAATAAAACCACTCAAGAGAATGAAAGTATTATAAGGCATTCTGAACCAAATAACTGATGATGCACAATGGCTACTATATTATCTCATTTTCCATAAAAAATTTGTTTATACTATCATACGTATTAAAATCCAATAAGACACAACATGATAGAACCAATGGTAATAGAAAAACAAAAGCATGGTAGGACTTCAGAGCATGGTGATATTAAATCAACAATGGCTGCCATACTGTCTTTTCTTCAAAATAACTATTCATATCATCATATATATTAAAATAAAGCAAAGCAGAATAAAACCATTCCCACCAACGAATGAAAACATGACTTCACAGCAATACAATGGTGAACCATGAAATCATGATTAAGCTCTTTCTAAATAATATTTATCTTCTCTTCGCAAATCTAAACTTGATAATCTCTTACTTATCTGTAGCCTATTTTATTTCCCACTGTGGATAGAAGTTGCCTCACAACTATCTGCAAGATTCTTTTCGGATCACTGACACACAAAACTCCTTCTTCATATCTCTGTAGAAAATCAAGCTTCTGACTGTGTGGAGTAACTAGAAATTCTCTTTTTCCACAGTTTTCTACTCATCCTTCTTTCTGTGTATCTTACCTTAGAGCTACTGTTTTCACAATTTTCTAGTGTGAAACCGATTTGCCTTCAGCTACTAACATTTGCACATTAAAATTACTCTAACGGATGACGTTCCAAAGATGTATAATTTCCAGGTCACACAACTTTCTATAATGCTCTAATTACATACAGAGGTGCAGCTTTATCTTTCATAAAAGGGGGCAGCTTTAATTTTCTTTTGCTGATTATCTAATTGTCAAGATTTTGAAGTTATTCTCAGCAGTTGTGTTTATATTCTTCTGTTGCTTTTTTGTCATTCATTCATTTAAGAATTACCATTAATTGTGTATTGAATTCGTAAGAGTAATGAAGCCACATTGGAAAAATTTGCACTTCAGTGTCTCTTTTCATATGTGTTTATATGGAGAAAGGCAGGTAAATAAAAAAGAATTTGAACTATAAATATTAGGTATACTTGCAGATGAATCCACCATAACTAATAAATATTTAATTGCTCTTTAATTACTACAAAGGAAAATGAGAAGCGTACTTTACTATAACCTGCCTTTGTACAATTTATCTGGCTCAGGATATAATGATTAGTTAATGAAAGTTATCAGAGCATTTAAAAATGATTTCATTCTGGGATCCATATAAAATATTTTAATCTAGTTAAGGAAATGGCATGTTTTCATAGTAGTTTCTTAGCAACACAAGTTCTCTCATCCAGGATCACACCAACTTCATTTTACAAATAACCTACAGCAGTGTCCTAACATTTCAGTTCAATATTTTTATAATTTATTTAAATTAGTTGGCATGTTTATTTTTAATTATTTAAATGGCATTTAATCATGCAAACATATTTGCTGATTATCTCTTTTGCCTAGACTTCATTTTGTTTTGTGCTACAAATTATCTACTTTACCTAGACAACATGCTACACAAAACAGAAGTTACAAAATCATTCCTATTTCCTGCCTCTGAAGAGTTAAATCAGATTTGTTTGTTAATGTGGGCTTTTGTGTGCACAGCTGTTATTTCCATTTTTGGAAATAACCAAAGAGATTTCCTGTCTATTCTGTAGTCTTGTGATGGATTGATCAGTGGCATATTTCCATAGTGTTTAATATGAATTTTTAGAATCCACATAATTTGTAAGCATCACCAATATAATCATTACTTGTGGATTCTGCATCTACACTGTGAATGAAGTTAGAACTTCAGTTTATTTTTCAGACTCGTGTTATATTTCAACTTACTGCATGCATGTTTTGATGACTCTTCCATTCACAATATTTCATGCATACTATTATCTCAGTATTCTATCCATTATTATAGAAGTAACAAATCCTTAGAAGAATAAATAAAACAATACATTATTTAACAGCATTAGTTGTACTTAGATTACAGGTTAATATGCTGGAAAATAGTAAACAAGCAGTGAATTTTGAGGAGGATACTTAGTAAGAAATTACTCAGTCAGACTACAAAGACAGCATGCATAGTATTTAAGAACTGTCGGTACCAGGGATCAAACTCACAACCACGTGCTTGCAAGGCAGGTGCTTATGCCCCTGAGCTAAATCCCTAGCCGTAGAACTTCTGCATTCCGAGGTCTCAGTCACCTAAAGCAACAACAACAACAACAACAACAACAGTAACAACAAAAATGTATATCTACCTTTAACCAGTTTCTCTCCAGTTCTATGTTCAAGAAACTGAGACTCACTTGTTTAGTGGTATCATTATTGTTTGAAACATTTCATTTAGCTCAGTGACATTCTGGATTTTCAAAATATAGACAGATATCTCTGTTTAGCTTTAGACAATGCAGCAAAGTTGCAGATATAAAACTGCATCATTAGAATACTGGGTGTTTGCAAGTATAGAATATTTTCCCTGTAAACAAATTGGGATTGCTCTGCATCCTTGATAGGAGATGAAACACACTGTGTAAAATGCATTAAAATGAGGAATGTGGGAGATTACTGTAACAATACATACGGATATGTATCCCTCTAACTATGCTTTGGACATTGTCTGTGGACCTCGTCAGATGACATAACTTGGTTCATTGGAAAATAAAAAGTTCAGAGAGTGCTTGCACCCTGGGATACACCCTATTTTTAGGCTTCTTTTGGATTTCACCACTTAGGAACAGGGCAGTGTTTGCCCTCTGAAAACACATGGCCAGCAGCAGCTGCATGAGCCTCGTTGGAGCATCAGCTGCATCCAGCTCAGGTTGAATTTATTACTTATTTTGCAACCTCATGAGTAACTGCGCACAGAAGAAAGCAAAACTGTTTCCAAGTCACACTGTTAACACGTGAATGTCATTACTGTCGGATAAATCTAATAATAAATAGCATGTGCAGAGAATTTATATACAATATGCATTCAGAATTATTATTTTATTTAGCCTAAAACTTTCTAAATACTTTTATTTTTTAAATGCTTGGTTCTATGTTGTCTGTGTGTCCGCAGACAACCTCGGCCTAAATAGCCCTAGTATATGGTAGGGGTCAAGGAAGAGTTTAATGGATATGGATCATGCAGCAAAATCAAAGAAATATGATGTTTTGTTTTGGTTATTTGTTGGTACCAGGAATTGAACTCATCACTTCATGCTTGCCAGGCAGGCGCTGTGCAGCTGAGCTACATCCTGGACCCTACATATGATAAGCTTTAGTACATCTGTGTATTTATTTTCAAAATATTTTGAAGATAGTAGGACAAGATTCTCTTTTTGGAGTGAAAGGCAAAATCTGGACATTTCAATATGCAGAAAGAAATAGTGCATTTATAAATGTGTACATTCACATTTTTGATAAAACTGGTTCTTACTGTAGTATGCAAAAAAATGTCTCAAAAAGATACAATTAATTAAGCATCTCAAAATAGATTATACTAGATCATGTGATTTATCTCTACAATTACATACGTCTTTATGAAAGCAAGAAACAAAACACGCTGTAAAACAGAGACAAGGGTGATGTGGGTACATAATGGAGAGAGATTTGAAGATTCCAACCTTGACTACCTGAGTGATGAGGCCAGCAGAATGAAGAGCTGACAACCTTGACGAACTGGAAGACAAAAGGAGCAATTTCTTCACTACAGCCACTAGAGGGTGTGGCTCTCCCGACAGCTTAATTCTGGCCTAATGAAACTAATTTCAGACTTCTGGCCCCTAGAGTCCTGCAAGCATCCGTTTCTTTTGCTTTAATCTACAAGGCGTGACATAATTTGGAAGAGTGTTTAAAGAAGATGAATAGAATAGTATTGTGTCAAGACAGGAAATCAAATTTAAAGTTCTTTATTTTTGCCAAAATACTTAAGCCATTAGTGAAAACAAATGGTATTTTAAACACTGAATGTTAATAACTCCCATTAATCAATGTATTCTTTGGAAATGAGATGCATGTTACAAGGCCTGTCTTTTGTTATGTTTTGAAACTTTATTCACAAGGAGCAAAGAATAGGGGATTTATTCAGAGTGGTGATCACAGTGTTAACTCATAAGCTATCATACTCATTACAGAATGGAAGGTTTTCACAGTATTAGAAGGCGAAAATAAAATGGAGAATATTCAGTGAGAAATTTACATATTTTATTTACATTTGAAAAGATTATTCCCAGTGCTTTGAAGAAATGATTCAATCAAGAATTAGAGAGGGTAGGAAAAAACACATTTTCTCTAGGCCAGGTGTGGGATGAAATGAATTATACTAAAGTTACTTTTCATTCATCAGCTGTTGAAAATTTGGGTCATTTTAAATTTGGGGCTATTAATTTAGCTGCTGTGAAAATTATTTGAAAAAATCCTGATCGTGGTCTTTGCTTCCATCTGTATTGGAACACATCAGAATGGAGTTGATGGGTCATAGCATAGATTCATTTTTTAATTTCTTGAGAAATTGTCAGCCAAATTTCAAAACCTGCTATTTCACTCACTGTGTTACTCTCTAGTCCTTTTTTCCCCGAGACTCCAGTTACACATATTAAGATACTATTTTGTCCAATAGATTGCAGATGCTCTTCTTTTCAGTTTCAACCGCAGGTTATTTTATTTTATTTGTTTTGTTTTGTTTTTCTGTATTTCAGTTTGGATGGTAATTCTTAGCATAATTTAAAGTGTACTTAAATTTGGTGGTTACTTCAATGCCTAATCTGTTGTCTCTAAAGTTTTATTTTGTCTCTTAGGCATGATCACTAAATTTTAAAATTACTCAATGACTCAAATAATTAACTGTTAATTTCATTTAATTGCAGTTTGCACTTCCCTGATTCATTTTTTTTTTTTACTACAGAATTCACAAAAATTTTCTAATACAAAACAGTTCTTATGTTGGTTCTTTGCCCAGAATCTGGTTATTCTTTGCAGGAAATTGTGAACTACTCATTCCACATGGTCGGGTCTTTGGTCCAGGTGTTGCCTGACCACAAACCCCATCCGGTGATGGTCGGTTAGAACTCTAATTGGTGATCACAACTCCATGCATAGTGACTGAGAACTGGACAAACATTAAACCCAAGCATGAGTTCTTAGCATTTAAAAGAAAATCATTCTACAGTTGGGGTTTTTTGAACTTGGCAGCAACTGACAACCATGAGGTCACAAAGGAAGAACTGACTTTTGTATAGAGAGCTGATGGAGAAAAAAAGACAGAGAGACAGTATCAACCGCCCTAAAATCATTCTCTGGGATTATTCAGTTTGTTCACAGCTATGATTGACTCACTGTGTCCAAAGTGTCTGAATTGTGGTTTTGAACTTTTCTGAAAATGTTTTATTAATCTTGTTAAACGATTTATCCTACATCAAAAGGATGACAGATTTTAACCAGTGTGATGTTTTACTTTAGTGCTTTTTCAGTTTATAATTTTAAGTATTACAGTTACTGTAGTAGAAGAAAAATGTTACAGATGTGTGAATATTGAAAGGAGTATATGAATTCCATAAAAAGCTATTGATTGATTTAAAAAGATGTCTTATGAACTTTAACATTACTTTTTAAATTTATTTTCCTAAAATATTGACTAATTTGAATATCTTCATGAGGAGAAATGAGATTATATGTAATCACATTTTAATTACTTGATTATAATATTGTGTATATTTAATAATTTTTTTATTATTCTATGAAATTTTTAGATTTTAATAAATCAGAGCCATAGAGGCATTCTCCACAGGAGAAACCTATAGTTAAGTGATCCTTTGACCTTGAAGAAAATGATATAAAAATTCTTTATTTCTGTAATACATGCAAAATGAAACTGATGAGATTCCTCATCAGATGTGATGAGACACATTTTAGTGTCACCAAATTTAATATTAAGACTAGAGTGTTTTTAAAGATATCTACCATCTTGTTCTTTTAAACTATTACTCTACAACAGAGCTCTCAACAGCTAAGTAATTTTATTTGGTCTATGTTGCAGGGCTTTAATGTTTTAGTAAAATTTAAAAATTTACAAAGTAGGGAAACTTAAATTTAAAATTATCCCTGGGAATATAGCTCAGTAGCACAGCTCCTGCCTGGCAAGCACGAGGTCCTGAGTTTGATTCCCAATACCAAAAAGAAAAAAGAAGAATCTTGGTTAAAAATTTAAAAATGTAGAATATCTGACTACACTGAAACTACCAGAACTGAACATGCAAAATGAACTTGAGCTAACTAGCAGAAGTTTTCTTTCATTAGAGGCTACATTCGAGTCACAGTTTCCAGAAACTCAATTTTTAACATACTGATTATGAATAGGATAAGGATGGTTGTTCATTTCAGTGTGTATATTTTACTACTGAGCCTGAAGACATCTGGTTTAGTGGCCCATCTGATATACACTGATAACTCTAGTATTCTGTATGAATGAAAGATTCAGGCACTTAGCTGCAAAATTATATCCGGAGTCTAAGTACTGAGGTTTGATCAAACTTCAACACTCAAAGTTGTTGGTGTTTAAGAGGGTACCATGTTGCTTCAGGGGCTAATTAGTGTGGAAATAGAGGACATGAAACAAAGCTGTTTACATTTTAGAAGATTAGATGCATTTGGCAATAATTGAAGTAAGCAGTCAATTGCACAGGGGAGAGTGTGACATGCTACTATTCTGATTCAAACTGCAGGAAAAGACAAGCAAAAAAAGGGACCCGCTGTGAAACAGATAATGGAAACAAAAGAGAACACAACACTGCACACATAATTTGATTACAAGCGTGATTAAAGTGCTTAAACTATGACTCAGGAAAAAATAGAAAAATCAAGAATTCCTTTTGTGCAATTATTTCTTGTTTCAAAATGTTATATGAAACAAGATAAAAAAGAAATTAGTTTTCTCTACAAATATTTTGTGATTAATATAAAGTAGCAAAACAAGTACTTTGATATGACAGTCTATATTTTAAAGAATTTCACGACATGTTTATTCCAAAGATTTTTATTGTGGATATATGTTATTCATTCGACTAGGTACTCATGAGTCAATGACAAATTCAATATGTTTTCAAGGTCTGATGCATGCCACAACAATATTTTTTTTTAAAGTTCTGTTAGTGAAATTATAAGTTTTTGAGTAAAGATGACTAGTGGACAATAATTTGCAAGCAATAAAGATGATCCTTAGCTAAATGATAAAATGCCAGTAAAATTTAATCCTCCCTTAATTTAAAATTTAAACCGATATTTTGTTACAGAAGTGTCACATCTGATTTCTGGTCAGGGAATCAAAGATGTCACATCTGGGAGATGAGCCAGGGCTGCCAGTCTGTTGTCCAAAAAGCCCACTGTGATCCTAAACTCAGCCTCAATAAAAAATTAGGGGGACAAAGTGTAGCAAAAGGGAGACACCTTATGTGCAAAGAGGTAAAAGAAGGGAGAGGAAAGCAGAAGATAAATAGTTACCCTGATAAGAATGGCAGCCAAGGGCTCTGCAAAGATGGAGGACCCTAGAGCCCTTTGTTCCTGGATGCTTTCACAGGAGGTGGGGGCAAAGATTTCCCCACTCATGTATGGGAACTTGCTGTAACTGGAGTGGCCTCTCGATTGAAAGATTACTGACTGAGAAGTAAATATAAAATCATCCTTGTTTAAATTATACCAGTGATGTGAGATGGATTTAATTCCTTGAGGAAGAATCCTATAGAAGTTTAGAAAAATGAACTTTCACCTATTTCTATAAATTCAAAGCAACAAACAAATTTAGATCTGGTTTTGTTAGGATAAGGAATCTGAGGACCATAAATGTCTGTACTTTCAAAAAAGGACAAATACAAGTACTCTGTCTTATCACAGAGTATTATTTCCATTTATAATAAAGATGAAAAGTTTTTAATAATGTGAAGGTTATCAGTGCAGTATCCTTTTTTCTTGGGTTATAATCTTGTAAAAACTTTAAAACATTTCTTGCTTCTAACTTAGTAAGTTAACTGAATCTGTGTTATATACTTGTTGGTTTGCTTCCAGGTAAAATATATTATTATCTGAAAATATTTTTTATTCAGAAAAAAATGTATCCATACTTACAGTAATCAATGAGAACTAGTGACTTTTTCTATGAATTCAAGTGAAGTTTGTGTCAAAAATTATTTGTTATTTCTATTGCCTTTTAAAATTTTGCATAAAGATTATTTGTTATATGCTTAATCCTCCAAAAACAGAAGTTTAAGTGGTAAATAGTAGTAATTAAATAGTATTATTTTGATCATAAATATATTCTCTGACTATATCAATTTTAAAATCCTCTATGAAGTTAAGATTATAATTGATAGCACATAGGACTCTAAAGATCAGGAAAACACCAAAAATATTAAGTCCTATTTCCACTAGAATCTGCTGCTTATGGTTCACAATTGAGCAATGTATTGAAGAATACATTACTATTAAGTAATATGAAAGAACATGTTTAGAAAGTTATTCTTCAAAATAATTCAATACTGAATGGAGGAAAAAGGAAGAGATGGGAGGGAAAGTAGATGGAGAAGATGTGCTATGTATACATAGTAAAAACCAAGCATGAAATGTAAATATTATGTACTACAAATTCGTACTCATAAAAGTAATTTTTAAAAATTTTGATGAAAGAAATTTAAGAATGCTATGAATGACCAAAAAGAAAGTTTTAGTTTAAAGAAGTATGCCATCAAATATCCTCCAAACACTTTTCTTTCCCTTCTGGTGTACTAGAGGGTATAAATTCAATGGGGGTCTCCATTCCTTTTAACATCATCATATTTGGGGAACTTTTGACTAATCTGAAAAATACTCTACTCAGTTCTCTCAGTCATGTTGAGCCTGTTTGAGTGCAGTGATACAACTCAAAGGTAGACATCCCAGTTAGGATTCAGACAGATCATAGGCAGAGCTGGACAGAAGAGGAACAATCTCCTGGTGGTACTTGTGCCATAACTAACAGCAGAACCCTCTATCAAAATAGGGATAAAAAGCTCCATGCAACCTAATATTCTAAAAGTAGTGTCACTTGTGATTTCACAATCCTTAAGAAGAACCACATAGTACATGGTATTCTTTAGAATAGTGAATCTCCTTATACAGCACATCATCTGTGACAGCAGCTTCAGAGTTGATTCTGCACTTGGAACTTCTACAAAATAGATAAAGATTGGATTCAATCAACAAAATGCCAAGAGAATTTTCTTAGTGAACTTTTCCATTGCTGAACACAGTACTGTATCCGACACCCATATGGTGAAAGAGGTTAAATTCGGCTTAAATTTTAAGGGATTTTTAGGCTATGATCAGCTGTTATCAAGGCAGAAATAACATGCAGAAGAAGATGATGGGGAAAAGCATTTTAGTTCCTGAGGAATGAGAAGCTGAGTAGGTGATTGATGCCAGAGAGGAAGAGGCAGTTACAGTACCCAAGATGAGGGCTCCATGATACATCCACAGGTCACTTCCTAGTCCTCAGGATGGGTTCCAAGCCAATTAAGTTGTGAAATAAACCTTAACCTTTACAGGTGTTGTTTCCTTCACTGCAGGATGTGTGCGAATAGAAGTTTGTGACATGCACTCATCAAAGACTTAGATTGTTCAATTTTACTAATGACCTCTCTCTTATCACTTGTATCAGGGCTATAACATTGTAATTTAAATATGAGTTATGTGCCTTTAATTTCCAAAGTATGTTACTGTCAGTGTTATACTTACAAAAATAAATATCTCAGATCCATATTTTCTTATGCTAAATGACACAAGTAGAAAGATTAACTTGAGTAACAGAATAGGAGATTTCAGGGTGTCCAGGACTGTTTTCACCAATATATGCAGTATTGAATTGTATAATAAAATGATGGCACATTCAAATAAGCAGAGAGCTCTGCTATATTTAGCTTTCAAAATTGTCCAAATCATTAATTTATTTAAGAGTTTAGGGATTTTGTTTTTATTATAATAGACATTTTGGAGAAAAGTGATGAAGTTATAAAAACTTTTTACAACATAATAACATTACTACAGTTTATTGTTAATTGAGTTTTTGTGGTGAGTTGAGAAGGAAAAAGGAAAAAAAAGTCAAGTTAGGTCTTCTCATTGTCTATCACTTCCATAATTACTAAACACTTTTAATAAAACATGTATTAGATTTCATTTGAGACATATAAAATCTTATAACAAACTAATATCAAAGTCATTCTTATGTATTTCTTCTTTTGTCTCATTAAAGGAAGAAAAACATTAAGAATAATTGGATGTTTATAACTCAAAGAATCACATAAACATGACCTGCATAAATTTGATTATGTGGACCATCATTTTGCTTACTTATCACAAAATATTTTATATCTGAGTATATTTATAAGTATATGGGAGAGATTTATAGTGAAGTACTTACATAAATAAAATTCTGACAAAATGTTTATATTTCAATACACCATATGAATAAATATTATAATTAATATATTGCATAATATAGTAAAATAATATATGGTATAATACACAATATGTGGTATAGAAATATTAATGATAATTAATGATAATCAATAAAAATCTACTTATTAATTTTCCCTTCATTAAAGCTGACATTTTTGTCAAAAAGATGTAAATATTTTTGATAAATTCTTTTCCTTTTCACAAAGAAACTATGTATTTCTTGTTGTCAATGCTGTCCATGCTGCTAATTAGTTCATTCCCTATTAAATTATACTGTTAGGGTGAAAGTACTTAACATGAGAGGAAGAGCAGTATTGGATAAAGATTCCATAGCTGGTATTAGAGCCCTTTAATAAATTTGTAGAAGCCTATTATATTGTTTGTTAGGTCAAAGGGGAAGTTTAAATGAGATTTGGAAAGATTACATATCTCTGGATGATGTAGAAAAATAAGGTTCTTTTTATTTTTTACTTAACATAGTTCTTGTTATCAGTATATGGCTTCTATTAATTTATTATCTATATCTCTTACTCCAAAAGCAATAAAATTTCACCTTAAAAAAGAATGAAAGTGATCATGTTCTCAAATCATGTTCTATTGACTTTAATAAATGTTTGGTAATTTTTTTTGAGAACTTTACATTCTTATTTATTTTAGTCATTAGACATTTATTATAAATTATGTTAAAGTTTTAAGAAAAAATATAATCTGAGTTAATACTTTATAGATAATACATATTGGATAATATTTTATAAATATTGCATTTAAAAACATCTGACTTATTTTTTAATCTTCAAAATGTACACAACTTATTGAAATATTTGAAATTTCAGTGTATTTATAAACATAAAAGACATTAAAAATTAAACATTTCTCAACTTTTTACAGACAGTTACCTGGATTGGGAAATTTTATCTGGGCAGGTCTGATGCCATCGATCTGATTTTACAATTTCTCTTAGCATGATACCACAGTGATATCCTAGTCCACATAATCTATAATGATAAATCAGCATGTCATCATACTATTTCTACTATATCATAGATCATTGACACCTTCTCTATTTATTTCCCACAAAAGTCCATTTCAAAAATTTCTGTATTAAACGAAATAATTGAGTTGGTATATGCTTAGAGAAACTGATCTGGTGATGTAGTCAGTGATGGCATGCTGCCTATGGTACATGAAACCCTGAGTTTAATCCCATGTCCGAGAGAGAGAGAAATAGAGAGAAAGGGAGAGAGAGTGAGAGAGAAAATAAAAATAATTTTCAAGGAACATGAAAACAGTATCTTTTAAAAAAATCAGACATATATATTTGCCAATATTCAAACCAAGTTACAAGCCAAAAATAAAGCATTATAACACATACACACACACACACACACACACACACACACACGTTTTCAAAGAACCAGTTGTCCTATTTTAAATCAACATGTGAAGAAACTTAAGAAAAAAAAATCACATGATATTTTGTGGTTTGATTTACTTACTTACATGCCATCTATATTGTCTGTCCAAGAAATGATCTGCTAGCTTTTTGTTTATGCTAAAGAATATGTATCCTACAACATTTCTTCTAATTAAAAAACTCAATTTCTAGATTTGATATAATAAAAATAATCGTGAGGTAGCAAAGATACAATGTATTCAGCTCATTTTTTGGTAGAACACACAAGCTTCATATAATCTTATTTTTCAATAATAAAAACACCTAAAGGAATAATGGTTTGACAGTTTTTACTCATAGTGCAAAGTATCTAGATTATGATATTTAATTGGCAAATAATAATTTATGACCATAAATTTCCAAATTATTGTGATTATAAGATGATAAAAATAGCACACATTAATGGACACAGAAAATTTATTGTTGCTTTATCTTACATGATAAAAGTCAAAATTTAATTGCAAGAAATTATATTTCATCTTCAAAGACAACTTTTTTCAATTTTCAATACATTTTAAAATTTATTTTTAATTCAATTAGAGGAAAATTGGTTACTGAGTTTTTGCCTAGAATTGAAAACACAATTCCAAGACAAATAAATGTGTCTACTCTACCATCACTAGGGTACAGCTGAACTATGGATTTATATTCTGCCTATATTTTTATTAAAATTAGTCTGGATGTTAATTTCTGGCAGAAAAGAAAGTGCAGATATCATTCAGTTGTCAGAAAGTGCATTGTAAAAGCTCTAGGCAGTAATCTGCATACTCAAATTATAGCAGGATCAATATATAAATATTCTCTACATCAAAAGTTTTAGTAGTTGAGTTTCCTGATCAAAACAAAAATCTGAATAGACTATTTATAAACCCATGACCCACTTAAAATGGCTTCTTATGGCAAGAAGTACCAAAGATTTCAAATCTTATGAAGGAAAAATTATCCAGATTGTTGCCAAACAAGTTTTTAGCATGATCACCAAAAGGATTTGTTTTAGTAAAAATTACTGAAAACTCCATTTTCCCAAGTATTAACAACTACATTGGTTGACAGGGTCATCACTGAATTAGAGGTGACCTGCAAATCAAACTTTCTAACTGACCGACTTATAGTGGTATATCTTCATTCCTAGCTTTTTTTTTTAAAGAGAAAAAAAAAGGTAGAAATATTACAGAATTTTAAGGAAAGAAGATTAACGGTAAGAAATCACTAGTTGATAAATTACATATTGTTCTTTTAGAAAAAGTTTTTCAAGTTACAAAATTAAAGCACACAATGTGGACACTCAAGCAATGAGAGTGCAAACAGATCTGTTCAACAATCCAACAAGAATCTAGAAATATGGTTATCAATCCCACACACTTAAACATACATACAGCTATATCTTTTATAGCACTTCCTATTTCCCCTTTTTTTACAATAACAATTATACATTTTTAAATTTTATTTAAAGAGAAGAAAAAAAGCAAAACAGAAAAAAGGGTAGCAACAATACAGAATTCTAAAAGAAAGAAAGAAAAAGAAAGAAAACAAAGGAAAATGAGAAAAAGACCCACTAAGAAATCAGTAGTTTATAAATTACTTATTGTCATCCTGGATGTAGTTGTTCAAGTTACAAAGTTAAAGGGTACATAGTAAATATTCTAACAGTCAGACTAAAAGCAGTTCTGCTCAAAGATCAACAAAGATTCAGCAATATGGTCATCTATTTTACACACTCAAACATACATGCAGTTATATCCCTTAGAGCACTTTCTTTTCCTCTCTTTTTTACAATAGCAATTGCACATTTTGTTTTTATTACACTCGTAGTTCTTATTTACTTTTTACACTAGAGACACAATATGATATTTATAAATATGATTCTTAATTATTTCACTAATGAGGATAGTCTCAGGTTGTCTCCATTAACCTATGAAGGCCTCAAGATCATCCTTTTTTATAGCTGAGTAATATTCCATTATATAAAAATGCCACATCTTTTTCATTCACTCTGCAGTTGATGGGCATGTTGGTTGTTTCCAGGATTTAGCCATCACAAATTGTGATGCTATGAACATGGGTGCACATATCACTTTGATATGAAATTGTCAGTTCTTCTGGGAAAATACCCAGGAGGGGAATAGCTGGATTGAATGGGGCTTCCAATTCTAGTCTTCTGAGAATTCTTCATATGGATTTCCATAATGGTTGCACCAGTCTACATTCCCACCAACAGTGGAGCAGTGTTCCTTTTTCCCCACAGCCTCGCCAACATTTGTTATCAGTTGATTTCTTGATGGCAGCTATTCTTTCCGGAGTGAGGTGGAATCTCAATGTTGTTTTAGTTTGCATTTTTTGAATGACTAGTGATGGTGAAAATTTCTTCATGCATTTATTTGCCATTTATATATCTTTCTCTGAGAAGTGTGTGTTCATCTCAGATGCTCATTGTTGGAGAGGGTCTTTGAATTTGGGGGGCTTGATGTTTTTCAATTCTTTATATGTTCTAGACACAAGTCCTTTGTCTGAAGGGTTGCTGGCTAAATTGTTTCCCACTCTGTGGGTTTTCTTTCACTCTGTTGTTGATTTCTTTTGAAGTGCAGAAACTTTTCAATAATATGAGATCCCATTTGTTGATTCTTTGAAGTGTTTCCCCTGCAGTTTGTGTTTTGTTCATAAATTCTCTGCCTACCCCTATGTCTCCTAGACTTCTACCTACCTTGTCTTCCAGTAGATTTAGTGTTTCTGTTTTAATATTTAGGTATTTGATCCATTTAGACTAGTTTTGTGCATGGTGATAGGCTTGGATCTAGTTTCAGTCTTCGGTATGTAGAGAGCCAATTTTTCCAACACTATTTATTAAAGAGGCTGTCCTTCCAGTGGATATATTTAGCCCCTTTGTCAAATATCAGGTGGCTGAGTGTCTTTGAAGTTGTGCTTGCATCTTCTAATCTGTTCCATTGATGTTCAGGTCTGTTTCGTTGCCAGTACCAAGCTGATTTTACCTCTGTGGCTTTATAGTACTGTTTCAAGTCAGCAATTGAGATGCCTCCTGCCTTGCATGTGCTGCCTAGAATTGCCTTTGCTATTCTAGGTTTCTTCTGTTTCCAAATGAATTTTAGTAGTGTTTTCTCTAGATCTGTGAGGTATGTCACTGGTATTTTGATTGGGATTGTGTTAAATCTGTATAACAGTTTTGGGTGTATGGCCATTTTCACAATGTTGGTTCTTCCTAACCAAGAGCAAGTAATGTCCTTCCATTTTTAAATATCCTCTTCAATCTCCTTTTTCAGTGTAGCATAATTTCCAGCATATAGGTCTTTTACATTTTTAGTCAGGTTGATTCCTAAGTATTTCATTTTTTTTACATGTTATTGTAAAGGGCAATATTTCCATAATTTCTCTCTCAGTGAGTTTTTTGTTTGTGTACAGGAATGCTATTGATTTTTGAGCATTGACATTGTATCCAGCTGCACTTCTGAACTTGTTTATTACCTTTAGTAGTCTTTTAATGGGGTTTTTTGGCTCTTCTATATAGAGTATCATGTCATCTGCAAATAGTGATAATTTAACTTCTTCCTTTACTATCTTTACTTCTTTTATTTCTCTCTCTTTTCTGATTGCCCTAGCTAGTGTTTCCAGAACTATATTGAAAAGGAGTGGTGACTGATAGTGGATATCCTGTTCTTGTTCCTGATTTTAAAGTGAAAGCTTTCAGTTTTTGCCCATTTAGTATAATGTTGGCTGTTGGTTTGTCATAGATGGTCTTTATAAGGTTGAGGTAGACACCGTGTATTCCGAGTTTCTGAAGGGTTTTTATCATGAACATCTGTTGGACTTTGTCAAAAGCTCTTTCTGCATCTATTGAGATGACTATGTGGTTTTTGTTTTTGGCTCTGTTGATGTGGTATTTTACATTTATTGATTTGCATATGTTAAACCATCCCTTCATTCCTGGAATGAACCCCACTTGGTCATGATGTATAATCTCCTTGATGATTTGCTGCATTCTATTTGCCAGTATTTTGTTGAGAATCTTTGTATCAAGGTTCATTAGTGAGATTGACTTATAGTTCTCTTTTTTGGTTGGATCTTTCTCTGGTTTTGGTATCAGAGTAATACTTGCCTCCAGGAATGATGTAGGGAGGATTGCTTTTTTTCTCAATTTCATTGAAGAGTGTAAGGAGTACTGGCATCAAATCTTTTCTAAATTTCTTGTAGAATTCAGCTGTGAATTTGACAAGTTTTTAATTACATTTTCAATTTCAATAGCTGATATTGGGTTTTTTAAAATCGCTATATCTTCTTGGTTGAGCTTTGGTAGTTCATATGTTTCTAGAAATCTGTCCATTCCCTCTGTGTTTTCCACTCTATGTGAGTAGAGATTTTCAAAGTAGGTATTCATGATCTTTTGAATTTCCATGAGAACTGTAGTAATTTCTCCCTTTTCAGTTCTTATTGCATGAATTTGGGTTTTTTTTTTCTTTCTTTTGATAAGGTTAGCTAGGGGTTTGTCAATTTTATTTATTCTCTCAAAAAACCACCTTTTCGATTCATTAGTTCTTTGTATTGTTTTTTTAGTTTCAGTTGCATTGATTTCTGGTCTAATCTTTACAATTTTCTCTCTTCTATGAGCTTTGGGTTTAGCTTGCTCTTCTTTTTCTAGATGCTTGAGATGGAGCATTAGGTTGTTTATTTGTTCTCATTCTGTTTTCTTGATATGACAATTTATTGCTATATATTTCCCTCTTAAGACCGCTTTCATTGCATTCCACAGATTACAGTATGTTGTTTCTACATTTTCATTGAATTGTAGGTATTGCTTTATTTCTTCTTTAATTTCATCTGTAGCCCACTGGTTGTTCAAATGGCTGTTATTTAATTTCCATGTATTTATGTAGGTTTTACAATTTCTTTTGCCATTAATTTCCAATTTCAGTGCACTATGGTCAGATATTATGCATGGTATGATTTCAGCACCTTTGCATTTACTTAAGAATGTTTTATGGGATATTATATGGTCTATTTTGGAGAATGTCCCATGTGCAGCTGAGAAGAATGTGTATTCTGATGTGGTTGGGTGGAACACTCTGTAAACATCTACTAAATCCAATTGCTCACAGTTATGATTCAGTTCTTTTGTTTCTTTGCTAACTTTTTGTCTAGTTGATCTATCTCTTTGTGACAATGGGCTGTTAAGATCTTCTGTTATAACTGTGTTCTTGTGTATTTGGTTTTTCATGTCCATTAGTATCTGTCCTATATTGTTGGGTGCTCCTGCATTTGGTGCATATATATTTATAATTGTTAGTTCTTCCTCTTGAATTTTCCCACTAACAAGTATGTAGTGACCTTCTATATCTCTTTTAATCATTTTAGGTTTGAAGTTCACATTGTCTGAAAATAGAATAGCTACCACTGCTTTTTTCTGGGTTCCTGTTGCATGGAATAGTTTTCCTTCCTTTGACTTTTAATCATGAGTTTTCTTTTAGGTCAGATGTGTTTCCTGTATAAAGCCTATTGTGGGATCCTGTTTCTTGATCCATTCTGTCAATCTATTTCTTTTTATAGGTGAATTGATGCCATTTGTATTTATGGATATCACTGATATGTACTGGCTTGACTTTGCCATGTTATGTTCCAGTTGTTTCTTTCTGCTTTTCCTCTTATTTAATTGCTTATCCCACCTGGTGGTTTCTTTCTGTGTTTGTTTTGGGGATTGTGGTCATTTTTATCTGTCTAGTATGTCTTTCAGTACTCTTTCCAGGGTTGGTTTGGTGGACAAGAATTTCTTCAGTTGTTCTTTGTCATGGAAGTATCTTGTTTCTCCATTAAATTTTAATGAAAGTTTTGCTGGGTACATCAGTCTGGGTTGAAGGTTGTTTTCTTTCAGGGCTTGAAATACCTCACTCCAAGCTCTTCTTGTCTTGAGGGCTTGTGCTGAAAAGTCTGCTGTGAATCTAGTGGGCTTTCCTTGATAGGTGAGTTGTGTCTTTTCTCTGACAGCTTTTAGTATTCTTTTTATGCTGTATGTATGAGATCTTAATTCTTATGTGTCTGGGTGTGGGTTTATGTTTATTGTGACTGTTTGGTGTTCTATATGCCTCAATTACATGCATATCAGATTCTTTCCCCATGTTTGGGAAATTTTCTTTTATTTCTGTAAATACATATGTCATTTTCCTGGACTGCTGTATCTTCGCTAATGCCCATTATTCTTATATTGTTGCTTTTGGCATCATTATGAAGCTTCTGGATTGTCATTTCATGCTGCTTTGTTACTTTTAAAAGTTCTATCCTTTCCTGATCACTAACTGTGATCCTGTCCTCAAGGTCTGAAATCCTATCCTCAGCTTCCTTTAGGCGGTTTTGCACATTTTTTTTTGTTTCTTGGATGTCTCTTTGAGTTTGTTTCATGAATTCTGCTTGTTTTCTATATTGTTCATTCAAAGTTTCAATCAGTTTCCCATGCTCATGTACTTTTTTCTCTAGTTCTTCTTTATCTGCATTCAACAATTCCTTTACTGAAGTTATTTCTAGTTTACATGGGAGAGTTCTTCTAATTTGATTTCCTCTATAGCCTGATGGAGTTGTTTTTTTATTTCACTTGCTATCTTTTCAGAGATTCCCAGTTTGTTACTTTTGGGGTCCTCTATTTTAATGTCTCCTATACTTGCTTCTGGTGAACTATATGTTTGACACTGCATTTTGCTTTTTCGTTTTGTCATTTTCACTCTGCCTAATGTTTTCTATGGGTAGGAGGGAATCACACACACTTTTCAGACTCACCAAAGTCTTACAGTTATTTGTAGGGGGGTTTACTACTGGCCCTATTTATCCCTTGTACACCTCTATTTTAGGGGCATACTCACCACACTGATACAGTTAATCTGCTGTAGTCCAAGGTTCCACGCCTGGGAGCAAAGTTCCAAAGTTTTTCACACTAATTGGAGCCTGCTGAGATCTTCTGATGTTCCAGGTGGGAGGGCGGGGCCCAGCAGAAACAGTCCCAGGCAGTTTTCAGTCTTGGGTAGGCCTCCTTGATGTTCCCTGTGGCAAGGTGGGCCCTTGGGGCAAGGTTCAAGGCAGTTAATGCCTGATGCAGGCTTCTGCTAAATTCCTGGTGGCAGGGCGGCCCAAGGTGGAGGTCCCTAGCTATTCTTAAATGCAGAAGCAAATGCTGGCTTTCCAGGTACTGTAATTCTAAAATGGGATCATGGGTCTAAATCCCTGGGCTTTTTGTTTGTTTTCTTGTTTTTAGTTCCTATCAACCTCACCTCAGTCTTACATAGGCATACAAACATTCTTTTTTTCCTCTTTCTTTTACTGCTTGCACTCTAATACAAGACTATTTCTAGCCTTCTAAAAGTATTCTAAATGGTGTGAAAAATACTTTCATTCAACATGACAAAAATAAATGTGAAGTTATCTTAGGAATACATTGAATCACTTTTCAAGAAAACTTACAAGCTTTTGCTTAAAATAGTGACTGCCTTAGTGTAATCGGTATTTTAAACCTGGCAATGATATGCTTGGGGTTCAGTTCTCAAACTTCCTGCAAACATTTCATGTGTTCAGGCATGGGGTTTACAAAAGACGTTTGAAGCAGGAGGGCTCTTACTGTATTAGTGAGATCACAAAGTGATTGTGAGCAGGTGATGAAAATTCAGCAGGTTAAGTTGAAAAGATTGGACCTTGAGCACATGGCCTTAAGGACAATATCTGGCCCCTGACCTCCTTCCTCTCTGACTAATTCCAATTTTCTCTGCTTCTTAATTCTCATGAGGGGAAAAATTCTCCTCTGCTATTATTTTCTTGCATAATGTTACTACATTGGAGCCAGCTGACCATGTAAGGAACCCTCTAAAGTCATGAACCAAAAATAAACCTTTACCTCACTATGTTGTGTTAACCATGTATTTTGTCCTAACAAGGGAAATCTGGCCAATGTAGATATTAATTGTTTTCAAAAGCCTTTTAGTTACATAGACTTTTTTTCAGTTTTAATATTGTAATTTATTTTTAGTTTATGTCAAATTTACTTTACCTATTATAGGAAAATGTAAGAGTTAACATATATTAAGGTTATAATGTGATATATATGTATATTAATGAGGTCAAGCATACCTAGCCCCTCAAACTTCTACCATTTTTCTATGCTGAAAACTTTCAAAATCTTTTCTTCTAACCTTTTGAAATCACAGTACATAATTATTGTCTATAGTCACTATTGTGCAATACTACTAGAAAACTTCTTGTTCCCTTCACTTGCAACTTGGTACCAAACATTCTTTTCCTTGGAGGGTTTACCAGAATTATTCCTTCACTTTTAGTTGTACATTTTGCAAAAAAACCAAAACAAACAAACAAATCACTAGAGGTTCAGTGTTTTTTCAGACCAGTAGCTTGGTATTAATTGTACATTTTATAAATTTCCCCACAATATTATAAATATGATTGAATCAGAATGGAAATGTTTTTGTAACCTATTTTTATAACATGTTAATTCTTTAAATATTGAAAAATCACATCAAAATGCTTCCATGCAGTAGCTGCTATAGAATTGAAAGTTTAGAATTTATTTGATTAGAAAACAATCGTGAAGTGTTTCTGTGGATGAATGCATGTGGTATCTTCTATTTGCCTTCCAAGATCTACCCCATAACTTTGTCTGCCATACTGCACTGATCTGTACATGTTAGATAAGGAGGCCCTGGGTTCTCTGGTTCCTGTTATGCTTGGCCAGTGAGGAGTTCTCACAGGAAACCCAATAAAGGAAGTTGAACTCAGAGTAACTGGGTTTCTTCACCATAGGGCTTGGATACCCCTGGAGAAGCTGGTTCTATAGAACTCTATCCTTTTGGTTTCTGATCACACCTTTCAACTCTTGAATCTTTGAACTTGGGGAGATTTACAGCAATTTTCATCCTGTATGAGTTTCTGTATTACTTTTGGATATGCTCCTGCACTCGACCCCTCATGTAAAAGACAGTCTCTTTGGAAATACTAATACACCTTTTGCAAATTCAAATGTGTCTCATGTTTCCTACTAGAACTTGGGTCCATTAAAACATTGGAAGTTTTTCCAAAAAGTAATTCATACTTTTAAAATTCTTTTGTTTTATCTGACATTTTAAATTCCAGATAAGGGAAATTCTCTGGGTAAGTACTTTTAAGAACTTGGACTGATAAATGTGTTCAGACAGTAATTAAAAAGACAGATTCCATTGCATGTCAACATCCAGAACACCAGGAAACCTTCAGTGAAGAAATAATCAGAAGACTATATGTATGGAAAATATTTTCTGAGAATAAAATCAAAAGCAAACTTTTTAGCTGAACTAGCTTAAGACTATCCAGTGAGCAAATGTGCATGTAACTCCTTGAAGGACAACAAAACACAGACACTAGAAGACAAATTGCAACTCTGGAAAGACAAATAATATAAAAAGGAAATGAAAATGAAATCAATAGATGAACATAAAAAGAGAAAAATGTCATCAGCCCAGAAGTGGTGAAAACTTGGATAAATAGCATTATCTTTAATGATACAGACTTTGGAGCTTAGTTTTTGTTGATTGTGCATGCAGTTATTTATTTACTCTCTCACCCATTCAGTCCTAGAATATTTATTAGTTTATGGTATTTGGCAGGAAGTATCCTAAGAAGTCAAGATGCTCTGACGTTGAAAATGTTGACATAGACTGCACACTTTTAGTGGGAGATAAGCAAAGGGAATGATAAATACAGAGTGATACAAAGAGGGTCCATAAAGAAGTAAGAAAGCCAAAGACGTGGCATATTTGGCAGGAAATTCTGGGAACAACTGGTGTAGTAATAGTGAACTGTTCTAAGAAAGAGAAGAAAGTAAGTAAGAAGTAAATAAGATCTGTTCTTCAGTATTTTATTAGGGTGGACAACTGGATTCCAATATCCAGGACCAGGTTTAGTATTGACCCTTGAGTTTTCCCGCTACATTGCAAGGATGATGAAATGTTTTCTATCAACCAAATTCTGACCTAATCGAGTGGATTAACTCCCCATGGAAATTAGTTTCCCTATGATTCTGACCTCTGTGTCATCCAGTATCACGAAGAAAGTACAGACACGCAATTATGGCAAGGTTAGATGGGCGGAAAGTGACAGAATCTGCCACTTATTTCCAAATAAAAATGGCTCTCCCAGGCAGCATCTATACTTACTACTACAGACCAGTGTTTTCCTGATGGGAACTATTAGCTACATGTAGCTAGCTGAATTAAAATTTATGAAAAATAAAATTAAAAGTGCAGTTGTCATCCATCACACCAGTCATATATCAAGCATCAAATAGTCATGAAATGGTCCTGTCTGAATAGTGCATAGCACCAGTGTTGCTTCCATGATTGTAAATGTTTCACTGGATAAACAATGCCTTGACATAAAATAAGACAATTCTGATTTTAAAAAGGAACAAAAAGCTATGGTGAAATGAAAATAAGATGATTTCAATGGACAGTCACTCTCCGTAATTAAATAAGGAAATAGAACACATGTATTTCTATCTAATCTGAGACTTAAACTCATAGTCAAAAATTATCCATTTTGCATTAAAAATGTTCATTTGACGTGCATTGCAATTTTGCAAAAAATGGTAACATTCCTTTGCCGATAGACTTAGAAATCATACTAATATTACTATCCTGAAATGTTTCCACTTATTTCCTAAGAACGATATAAATTTTTGTGTCATTTATATAATATCTAAATACTTCAGAGCACATTTTATTAACTTTAGATTCAGATATCAAACAGGACTTCAAAATTGGAAGCTGGACATATCTCCATCAGTTTAGAGTGAGAAGGCAACAGCCAGGAAAACTGAACTTGACCCCTGTAGTCTCATATATTGATACTTTCTGTCCATTTCTTGTTCTGGAAACTATGTTGTTATCTATTATATCTGTGAGCATGTCCTCATGCTAAAGTATGTTAGTATTTTCAGCAAATCATGGACTAGATAGAAGGTCAAGGGCTTGGTAAAAAATGTGTAATCCCTTACATATTAAAACATATTTTAATATGCTCAGCAGCATAAGCACCTGCCTGGCAAGCAGGAGGTCATGAATTTGATCTCTGGTATCGAAAAAAACCCATTTTTTAATATTAATTAATTAATATTTAATTATATTTACTGTGAAGTTTAAAGTTCTTCATAGAACTCTTAATAAAAATAATTTGTCCTGGTTTTACCTATCTTTTGATTAGATCTTAAAAGTGTTGAAAAAAATTGGGTGGGTAATGAGAATACTTAACTTTCTAAACATCAGTCTTTGCTATGTCTACTCAAGCTGTATAGCAATCAGCTGCGAAACTTATGTTCAATAGTAATTATCAGTTATTACTTTAAATACCAAATCATAATTATTTGGAAGTGTAGCAAAATATATTTAAGTATATTTAAGAATACAAATAAGTATTAGAAAAGATCAATTTATTCTACTAGAACTCAGTCCATAAAAGCTATGCACAGTATCACCATGCTAATCAAAATAGTTTGTTACATTACTAAAACAGAAAAATTCAATAACACATATGGTTAGAATACAATTCTAAATTACATTATGAAATATATTTTCCTCAAATTACATGTTTCATAATTTTATAAATAAAAGTCATATTATTCTCAAGAAATACACTATAATTATCAGAACAATTCAGAATTTAGAAAATACAGATAGCTCTGGTCTATTTGAAAGTTGTTAGTGTTATTTACATAAGTCACATTATGTGAAGTTTAGAAAAATACAAAGTTAACCTCTACAGTGGATCCCAAAGAAAGCTATAGTAAAGTTCATACCGACTTGAATAGTAATAAAGATATATTTGCATGTATGAATTCTGTTTTAAATCTTAAATGCAATGACTAATTCAAATCCTATCTTGTCTGCATCCTCACTTAGCATGGATGCAGGAATACTTAATCTATTTGCCAGGGCTTCACACACACACATGTATGTACACACATGCACACACAGATACACCTACACATGCATGCGTGCATGAATATTTGTCTGCATTATGGTCAAGAAAACTCCCTTGGTAACCTTGAATGCATCCAGCATTTCCATGTATTCTTGCTTGTAGTTTTCAAAACAATAACAAAAGGAAATGAAACAACAGAAACAAATCTTAGAATTTCCAAAAATACAATGATCTGACATAAGGAGGACTGAAAAGCAGATCTGAGGCTCTGAGAAAGTGCCTCCATAGCAGCGTGTCCTGTAACACTTCAGCGTGACCCCAAGGTATGTAACCCTAGATGGGCTGCTTTCCAGAATTCCTCACCTTCAGTGTGAGTAGGGCACACACAGTGAAGACTTCTGCTCTGTGCAGCTTTCCGAGCCACAGAGGGGATCCTAGGCTTGTGTCCCTTACAACCCATCCATGAGTAAAATTCACTTCATGTCACTTTCTGTGTACAAGAGTGTTCTGTCTTACCAGATACCAGTTGGTAACTACCCACTTCATAAGACACACCTTAAGTTTCATTCTAAGATTATTTATTATTATTATTGTTATTTAGATAAATTCTTAGTGAGCAAATGATCTCTGGCTTCTAACTCTGCTCTATCATCACTCCCCAGGAGAATAATTTATATCCATGTGAGAGTTCCTTTTCAGCCTTTGAAATTTCATGAATTTTAACTTAAGAATGTATTTTCTGATGTTTAAAACAAATAGCTTGCACTCAACAAATAATAACAATAGTATCATTCCCAGCCTCCAAGGAGAGAGTAAAATCACAAACCTGCACCTCCAAACTGTGGAGAAAGTGGTTTGAGCTGTTTAAAAGTATTTTTAAATCATAAGACTATTAAAGCATACTATAAAATGCATTAGAGCAGATAAAATCAGTCAAGAGAAACAAAATGGAATATTTTTACAAAAGAAAATTAAGTTATCATTATTTCCAGATGTCATGAACCTCCAAATAGAAGACCCCAAAAACGTCACCAAGACTCCCAGAATTAATACTAAAATCTAGGCATGTAGCAGAATACAATATAAACACTAAAAAAGCATTTCTGTATACTAATAATAAACTCACTGATAAAGAAGTTAGAGAAATAATACCTTTCACAATAGCATAAAATAAAATGAAATATTTCAGAATCGAGCTAACCAAGGAAGTGAAAAACCTTACAATGAAAACTATAATATTCTGAAAATGGAGATGAAAGAGAACATCAGAAAATGGGAAGGTATCTTCTGCTCCTGGTTGGGCAGAACTGTTGCAATGAAAAAAACGACTATATTTCCAAAACTTTTACGTAGATTTAATGAAATCCCAATTAAAATGCCAATAGTTGTTCATATATAGAGAGAAAACAATTCTAAAATTCCTATTAAACCTGAAAACATGTAAAAGCCATTCCAGGCAGCAAGGGAATGGCAGCTGACACTACAATCCTGGACTTTAAGTTATACTACACATCTATAGCAATTAAAAGAGTATGATATTGGCAAAAAAATGAAGACAGAGACTTTGGGTCTTTACAGAGCATGTAAAGAAAAAAAATATTGCAGGCACACTCAGCTATCTTATTGCCGACAAAGGAGCCAAGTACTTTCGCTGGAGAAAAGAGAGAATCTTTTACTCATGGTGCTGGGTAAACTGCCTGCCACATGCCAAAGATTCATTCCACACACTAAACTAAAAGCAAAATAGATCAAAGACCTAAATATTAAAACAAAAGCACTTAATTTGCTGGAAGACATTATAGGCAAAACTCTTGAAGACAATGATATAGGAAAAAACTATCCGTTTGCACAAGGAAACAATACCAAGGATCAACAAATTGGATCACATTAAGTTAAAACGTTTTGCATATCAAAGATAATGACCAGCAGTGAAGAAAGAACCCACAAAATGAAAAAAAAAAAAACATTTTTCCAGCTACTAATTAGACACAGGACAAATATCTAGAAACATAGAGAATGTTAAGCAATTATAACTTTTAAATTTAGGGACCCAGTGAAAAAGAGGGTATCTGAAATGAATAGATACTTCTCAGATGACTAATAAATACATTAAAATATGTAAAATTGCTAACCATTAGTGAAATATAAATTAAAATAACACTGAGAATCTATCTCATTCCAGAAAAAATGGCTATTGTGAATAAGTCAAATGATAACAAATTCTGGAAAGGATGTGGAATAAAAGAAGCCCTTCTTCTTTGTTGGTAGGTGTGTAAACTGGTACAACCACTGTAGAAATCAGTATGGAGATGGCTCAAAAACTACACATGGGAATTCCATTTTACCCAGCTATTCTTCTATTAGATATCTTCCCAAAAGAGTAAAGACATCATCTTACAATTATACTAATATACCATGTTTAGAGTTGTGCAATTTCTAGTAGTTAAATCTTGGGCATGGCCTTATATGTCCATCAAAAGATAAATGGATAAAGAAACAGGATATTTATATACAATGGAAGAGTACTATGTCATAAAGAAGAATAAGTTTGAGTCATTTGTAGGAAGATGGTTATACCTTGAGACCATAATTTTAAGTGAAGTAATCAGATATACAAGCTTAACTAGTACATGGTTTCTCTTATATGCAAATCTCAATATAAATACAGTGAAAAATAAAAATAGACAATAAGAAAGAGCAAGATACATCTTTGACATATGGGAAGTTACTGAATGATAGGCATGGAGTGAAGCAAATGAGATTAATAAATTAAGGAGGAGAAATTGTGGAAGGCTGTGTATGCATACTAAATTCCTATGAGAAATATGATCATCATTTATACAAACATATTTATAAGAAAAAGACCAAGAGGATCAGAACCTGTAGGTGCAGGGAGAAGAAAGGAAGAGAGAGAAGCGTTTAAAAAAAGGAATTAAGAAATGACATGCACATATCTCAGTCACCTTGATGAGTTAATCACAATGTACTACAAACATGTACCAAAAAAATTTAAAGAATCACCGTAAAATGGAATTTGCATTCCACAGGTAAAAATAATTCAGTGGAATTTGGGTTCATCATTAATAATTAATTATAGATGATAAATATATTCAGGTTTAAACTCTCAACTAATTATTTCTTCAGAGAATGTCTGATGTTAAACCTACTTAATTTTAACATCTTAGTAATCAGTCGTCTTCTTGTTCTGTAAAATTTACCAATCACTTGATATGTGAGGTCAACATGAAATATCCCCTAAATATATGGCATCTTTATAAAAAATTGAATTGAACATATGAGTTTAAAATTAGTTAAATATCTTTAAATTAAGGACATATTTTCTTTGTATCAAAAGTTATATGAACCATTTTAAATGTAATTTATAGATAATATATGCACATATGTATGATGTATGGCTTTGTATTTAGAACATAGAGCAGCATTTAACTGTAAACCATTTTATTAGAGCAGTGAATTTAGTATGGAGTTTCTTGAAGATCAGAAATCCTCTCACCAAATGACCACCAAGATAGAGGCTCAAATTGTGTTGAGATTATTATATTTAGAGATGCATTCTGATCATTGATTCTATTGGAAATATAAGCTTTGTTCTATGTTTGTAGATGAACATTTTTTTTTTTTGGTTATGATGTGGTTTGTTCAGATTAAGTTGCAACTATGTGATGTGTTGTTAAATAAAAATTTAACTTTGAAGAGATTTAAAATAAAAAAACCAAGGCCTAACCCCAGGCTATCTGCCTGGTAACTGTAAGAACTTTGTTAGTTCCACACAGAATGAAAGAATGTAGACTCTAAAATGCCATGTGCACACCCACCTTCCAGAGAAAAGACTTTGAAGATGATTGCCTTATGGGTTCTTGAGCACCCAGCTGAAGGAACAATTTTATTTCAAAGAATAAAAACCTTCTTGATTTTTATGAAACTAAGTTACTAGAACCACTGGGAAGTAACTACTTCATTCAGTTTATAATTGGCATTTTAAAAATATTTTACCTGACTGATTTAGCAATGAAAGTTGAAATGGAATTTCAATTTATTCTTGCTGGACTTTTATAACTGCATCTATGCTACATATATATTAAAAATAAGAAAAATAAGTTTAGTTTCCTAAGTTGAAAGTTAAATATTGAAAAAACCAAAGATAATAAGTGCATGGATGATATTTTGATTTCTTCACATATAGCAAGTTAATCACATGTTTTTAATTTAGATAAATCTAGTGTCAACAAGGAGAACATTTAAATAGCAGTAATATAAGAGATCATATTTGTAACAGAAATCATAGGCTTTTCTTAATATCCATTTTGACTTCTTCAGGATAGAATTCTACACATTGAGTGAGTAGTCAGATTATCCAATCTCTGTTCATGTTGTATATACCTATATTTCAAAATCTTGATAGATACACTGAATAGAACTTGTCATTAATGAGAAGTGAAAAGATTTTCTTTGTCATTTTCTTTTCCAGTTTGACAAACTCAGTGCTTGGTGCTCTGAAAGTGTTCTAAAAGTGGAAGATATCTGGAGATTTCCATGTGTAAAAATAAGATACTCTATCCCTCTCTCCTGATTCTTCTATTGTCAGATTTTTCTGTGTTACAGAAAAACATTGACTCCAATTAAAGCATGGTCAATTTGTGTTACTTACAGGCCTAATTGACACAGCTTTGAATAGTTATGCTTTGCTAGTTTATTGCATTTAGAAGTGAGTCTTAGGAATCATAATCTTAAAATAATTAAATTAATTGCTGTTTTTAGTTTCCTAATTGATGTGTTCTTAATCTCTAATCTAGATATACAAGATCCTATTTCTTTTCATCTTTTTGAGGATTCCATTCAAGAAGCAGTCACTATGATTCTGTTTGAAAACCACTGAACAATGATCAATACCAAAGCTTGAAACTTTGTAGTAAAATGTCATTTGCAGCTTTGGTTGAGTGGAGTGTTTTATAACCTGGTGAGCTGCGTAGCAGATTGTTTAAAATCTGAAAAGTAGGAAACAACTAGTGTCAGTAGATCAAATTCAAGGTAGTACTTCCTCATGAAATTCGCAATATTGTATACAGATGAGCCTCAACTTACAGTAGTGTTGTTGGACTCCATTCATGCTGATGTGACACAGTCCTAAGTTAAAGACTCATTAGTCTAAAGTGCACATAATAGTATTGCCTACCTATCAAGCATCATACCTTAACCTACACAATTTTAAAGATGTTCCAACCACTTACCTTGGCTTATAGTTGGATAAAATCATTTAATATAAATCCCATGGGTATTTCATTGATGTGATAAACACCAAACATAATATTTAAAATACATAGAAGACACTGAGACAGAGTAAACTTGCTTCTTTATGGTCATGACCATGTGACTGACCAGGAGCTGTGACTCAGTGTTTCCAGGTGATGCTGATCACTCAGACTGGGGATCACAGCTCTGTGCCACTGGACATTCCTTATTATGACCCTGAATTAAGGCAAATTACAAGGTAAAAGTGAGAGCATTCTGGTGAAAAACACACACTCATTAATATAACCAGTGGTTGACTCACCACATAGATTTTAAAACATGTGCAGCAGCAGTGCATGGAAGAGACTATAAAAATGTAGACCCTTGAGACCCCAAAGCAAGACTGAGCTCAGATGTTGGCATTTAATATAAAGAAGCCAGAGTAAATTAAAAACATATTATAACATAGAATAACCAAGATCTGAGGGCATTCATGTATGACTTGGGTTTCTGGATCCTCAGACCCTCATCACTGACAAGATTATGAAGACTTGAGTTTCCTTTCTATTAATTTTTATTTTAATGTTATACAATAGTATAATAATATTATTATTACAATAAACAAAATATTAAAATCGATAAAAATGAAACAAAATTTCATAGCAAAATAGAGAACAACAATGGCTAATACATTTTAAAAAAAAGTGAGCTTTCTGCAGAGGAGGAGTATCAAAGAGGCATAAAAAACACTTAAATACTTTGAAAACATATCTCTTATCTCCTGTCCATTAATGAAGTCTATAGACAGGACATCAGTTCTTTGTAAAGTAAGAGTTACAGGCTGCATTGCAACTGGTCTGTGGGCAATTTGAAAAATAATTACCATAAGAAAACAAGTTTTGGAGGGATCCCATATGCCCAGGCCACGGCTTCCTGTCCAGCAATGGATTCATTCATATCCTCCTTCCTTTAAAATTTTTCCAGCATTATAAATCTTATTCTGACTGCAACTGTCCTGCCTCCTTCTGATAAACAGTCTTTGATTACATTGGTTCGACGTGATAAGACTAACCGAATAAAATATGTGCAAGGAATTACAAAGCAAATTTACCAGATGTGCAAATGTCTAATACATCCATGAAAAGGTATTCAAAATCATTAGTACATACAAAGATGCAAATTGAAACCAAAGTGAGATAGCACTACCCATTGACAAGAACATTAATTAAAAACAAAACCCTGTTAATGTTAATATCAATGACAATGTGAAGAAACCAAGCCCTTGTGAGAATGAAAAATGATTCAATGTCATTTAGAAAAATATGTGATGATTTCTTAAACATTTGAACATATAATTATATATGATTCTGATAATCTAAGCAAGCAAATTTAACACCTATATCCACAAAAGATTTGTTGCACACATTCAGAGGCTCATTATTCATAATTATAAAAACTAGAAACAGCTAAGTGGCCATCAACTAGTAAATGGAAGAACAATATGTATCCTATTAAAACAATTGTGGATTACTTGGTACTGGGAGTAACACATTGCTAATCTATTAACTGTGTGAGTGAATTTCAAAAATTATATGCAAGTCTACAGTGATACATGTGCATCCATGCTTATAGCAGCAAAATTTGAAATAGCTAAATTTTGGAAACAATCCAAATGCCCATCAATGGAGGAATGGATAAAAGAGATGAGGTATTTTTATATAGTGGGACACTACTCAGCTATAAGGAAGGATAAACTCGAGGCTTTTTAGGTAAATCAATGTAACTTGAGACCATACTCGTAAGTGAAATATATCAGACTTGCATGTATAAACATCATATTGTCTCCCTAGTGTAACTCAAAGAGTAAATGAAATACAAAATTTACAATAGCTATTTTGAAAGGAGAAGAAACTGCTGAAAAGGAAAGAACAACTAAGAATAGGTGAAAATAAGGACGGGAAAATAAATAAATAAATAAATAAAATAGTTAAAATAATTATACTACTAATTTCTATTAGTTCACTGAAAACAACAGTTGGTGCTTATATTGTTTGATCAATTTTTCAATTTTGCATCTATCTTGTAATCTGAGCAACTATTTTAAAGATGATAATAATAATGGAGTATATTAACTGTTGTTAATCACCTATCATCTTGTTTTGAAATTCTGTATCATAAGTAAATAAATAAATAAATAAATAGAATACTGTGCTGCATGAAAAATCCACACTGAAGCGACCTCAGATCACATTCTTCCATTGAAGCAAAATGTCTACCAGATCCAAAAAGTAAGTGGTTGTGCACATGTGTTCATGCATATGTACACATGTCAGATAGACAAATAAATAGAACAAGTAGTCATGCTGTGCTCTGTACGGGAGCTGGACCTGACTACAAACAAAAACATCAAGGTATTGGAATGTGATAGATATGTTTTAAAACTGGGTAAGGATGATGATTATATAATAGTACAAATTCCTTGAGTCACAGAACTGAATGTAGGAATGATGAATTTTATGTCTTGTATTTTTTGTATACTTCAATACATTCTTAAAAATTAAAAATGAAACATACAGACAGACATACAAGAACAAACAATTTTAAAATGTATTAGAAAACATCTATGGCATAGAAAAATTAAACAGGTCAAATAGCATAATATATAAAATACTAGAATTAGAGAAATAATATTAAAGTTACTAAGCCATTCTGTCTTCCTCCCTCACTCTCTGAATTCATATATACATATGGAGTTTTCATTTGAAATATGTTATAAGAAAAAAAGAATGATCAAATATCAGAATATTTCCAGTGAGCATTTTGCTTTACCAAAAATATTCAAAAATGTTTTGAAGGACATATATTGAAATTTTAGACAAAGAAATAATAATCTGCTAGTATATGGAAGACAGTAAAAGTTCTATATTAAAAAATCAATTTGAACTAGGTTTTCAGCTTTCCACTAAGAAATGCTTTCTCAGGAAACACATTAAGTAGCTTAAACTTCTAATCCTTCAACAATGACTGAGTGCTTGAAATCTGAAGGCACCGCAAACCAGCAAATTGAAATTAGTCCCGTATAACATAAAACTCATGGAGAGGAACCACAATTAAAAAAGAAAGTAAAAGTTTTAGAAACAAGGGTTATGCTTTTTAGCAACAGTACTCAGGTTTTGAAACTGGCAGGCAATTGTAAGAGCTGAGCCAAAAAACACAAAAAACCCCAACAAAAACCCCTTTAGACATTATTAGGTTTAGTCATTTTTAATAGAGATGTTCTATGCAGATTAACAAAGGCCTTTCTGCTTACCTTCTCTAGGACATTTATATCTATTTGTCAAAATCACTCATCTTGGAATTTCATGAAATCTGAATTTTACAACTATTGTCCTTGTTATTAAATTCATATTCAGTTAATGTAGGGGGAAATTTTGGTAAAATTCAATTTTCTAAACTGCTAGAGAAATAATACTGTTACTTGCCAAGGTCTTTATTTTTAAAGTTTGAGATATGTATTTAATAGTCTTCCAGGTAGTAGTTAATGACAGAAAGAATTCTAAAGATGAGTGTGGCTCCCAGCGACCATCCTTCTAGGAAATGGGGACCCCAGGCTTTCGACCACATGAACAGGAACTGGCTGATGGATCAGAATGAGCTTGGAGCTGTATTTTCCCTCAAAGCCTTCGTTTGCATAGCTCCAATCACTGACTGCTGTTGTGCCCACCTGGAGTAATGGGAGATAGTACTAGATGTTTTAGACCACTGCATTTGTAACCATTTGTTGTGTGGCAATAGAAAAGCTAAGACAATTTTGCATAATAAAGATTAAAATTTTTATCTGTCTCTTCCATATAGTTGGCTCAAGACAAGGTTACTACATTTTTTTTCAATTCATCAGTCTACTGGATATGAAAGCTACACGTTGAGTGTTAATTATAATTACTAAAATTTTAGAAACTTTTTTTACAGAATTATTTTATTCCTTCACAATGGCTGAATGAAAAAAAACTTCACAAGTTTTCCACATAGTAATGTAAAGACGAACTCATTCTTGTAATAAGAGTAATTTTTAAAATGACCTGCCCCTCAAAACTTAAGTCTTTTCCTACTGTACGATGCAGTAAATATATTCAAGTAACTATAGTACATTGTGAAGCAGAAGTGTATAATTATAAAATGATCACTCAGAATCACAGTGAACTGAAACTGTAATTTGCCTGGCAAGACTGTAGATCTCATAGGAAAAATTATTAGTTAGATAATTTATGTTGGGTTTAATTCAAGGATATCAAATTTGTTAGATATTACAGGCCAGAATATGTGTATTTCTGAGCTGTTCTTACTGAGTGTGACATCTTCTTTGATAAGTTTTTCAAGTAGAGATCAAAGAAACTTCATGGATATCTACCAGCATTTATCTTGGTAGTGAAGGCCTTGATAATTCAGTAAATACTTTACAGTTTTCCATCAATATTCATATGTATCTAAAATATTTGCAGAAATATGGATTCTGGCATGATTATCATTTGCTCAAAAAAAATATCCATTGCCATGGCCTTGCCACTTTCTTGGCTACCCTTGCCTTTGTCACTCATCACTGTCACTGTAGCCAGGATTACTCCATGCCACTCTGAACCTTTTTGGTAAAAGATCTGAATTACTGCGACAAACAGTTCAACAAGGTGCGGTGGTCTCACATTCCATCAGAGAGTCCAAAGGAAATGGTACGTGTGGAAGACGAGAAGAAAGCAGTGTGCGGAGGACAGGATGCCCAGGAATAAGGAAAAGATTCTATTTTGAGGATGCCAATGGTCCCAAACAGACCAATAAGAGAATCAAGAAGCAGGCTGTGTGGCTAAAGAGTTAAGCAGAAGATGAAGAATCAGAACATAGTGGCTATTTGAGTAAAGACAGAACAGAAGATGTCTCTGGGAATTCCCATTTTCCCCCCAGTCGTTCCCAGTTTGTTGGTAAATACGCTGCCTTCGTAACATAGCTCATCTCCTTTACGGATTATGATGGTGCGACTGGCGACTGTATTCAGGGCACCTGGACTTAGCTATCTAGATGCTGACTGTACTGTGTGCCCGCAGGAAGCTCTGTTTCACGAGGACACTGACGATGCTGAAGAAAGCACACTAATGTGTCTGATACGATCCTCTGGAATGAAGTAGAAAATCACAAGGATGACTTCAAGACTTTAGAAGTGAAAGTAGATGAGTGAAATCAGGTACAATGAGCGGTCTTCAAAAACGAGAAAAGAAGCTTGGCCAAAACAATAGAAACAAAGGTTTTCCAGCATTCTCTGCCCAGAGAACTTTGCAACTTTCCTGAACACTAAGCACGGAGTCCCTTGTGTTAAGTAGAATTTTACTCCAAAAGTGAATGTAAAGAAGTAGTTATATTTTAAAAATTTGTAACTGGTTTGATATTAATGAAAAATGGCTTCCAGTCTTTTCAATATTTTTAATCAAATGAGTCACAGTAGATAAGTCATTTTTTGCTGTTTAGCATTTCCTTTAAAAAGTGTTTAGACTAGGTTACAAATATTTCTTATGTGTCTGGTTCACAATGGCTCGATAATTATGCATCTATATGTCTCCCTAGAGAACAAGACTGAGTGTCAGATTGCTTGGGTTAAGATGAGAACTTCCTTTTTATTTAGTTCTTGTGGAACTTGGTCTAATTACTTCACTTCATTTTCTTAATTTCTTCCCCTATAAAATGGAAGTTTTTATTAATTTCTACTTTATACTATGTGAAGTAAATAGAATAGTATTCTAATAAACATATAATTCCTGGAACTTATTTCAGAACAAATATCTCCTGGAACAAATATAAAACTTATTTAATCATAGATCTGTAAATTTATATAAATTTAAAATTATGCAATATACATGGTCAATATTTGCTCCATAAAAAAATGCACAGGCAAATTTATGTATCTACATAATATGCATACTATATAGGTAATTTTGTATTATGTATAACTTTCTCTCTTCCTAGTAATGCATTGATTATGCTAAAAGTCCATTTGCTTCATACATATAATAAATGTATGAATTAGAAATTAGCTAGTTTTTAAAACAATTTTTAAACAACCCATTGTATAAAAAAGTGGTAATCTCACCATTAACATTCATGCTCCTTTTTCAAATTTTTTTCATTTTTAAAATAAATACAACTTTTTGCTAAAATCTATTCATATAAACTATTGTTTAATATGTTTGTGCATAAGAATCAAAATAGAGAACAATTAAAATCTCAAAATTAATCCTAGGAATGTGTTCATGTACTGTAAATTATCAGACACTCTTAGAACTATCTAGCATCATTTGGTATACATTTTAGATGAAAGGCTATTTGGTTTATTTTTAAAATTGGAAATAATTAAGTCAGAAACTGTAAAGGTTATTGGATTGAATTATTTGATTGTTATCAGAGAATGTAATTGGTCTATTTTACATGCAATTAGTAGAATGGTTATGAATGTCAACAAAATTTTAAAAATAATGTTGTGAAATGTGGTTCAATAGCTTGTAATTGAGAAAATAGATAAATCAGTTTAATTGTCAATAAAATAGCACATTTTTAAAGCATCAGCTAAATAATTGCATTCAGTATAGACATGCTCTGTTTGCTTTATACAAAGTTTGAACACTAACTTAAAACAACAGACTGGAAAGGTGACCTAATGTCATTGTTTATATCTCTTAGTTATGTTTCCATAATACTTACAATGATTTATTAGACTATGTTAAAAATAAGAAGTCAATGGATATTTATTATATTTGTTCACAAAAACTGTAATGTAAATGTGGACAGAAAAGTAGCTTTAAACTCATTTTCCATGTTTTAATTTATACACACATTTGTTTCAATCTCTTCTGCTTGTCTTAAATCCATTAATTTACTGCAGCATTTCTTTCATCATTAAAATACTTGCCTATTTGCCTATTATCATCAAATTGTTAGCTTTATTACAGTGTAAAGGTTTGTTTAGTGAAAATAATTGAAAAATAAGAAACACATTTTTGACAAGCTTAATATAATTGTAAAATAAATCAATGTAATTGTGTGAAAATTAGCACAAAGCTTAAGTAGTTTAAGTGAAGTGTATTTCAGGAACAAAAAGTGAGAAATAGAATTTCTGGTAAAGATGTAAGAGAACATGAGAATACAAAGATATTCAAATCATGTACTGAACAGTGATTAATTCAGAACTTCTTAATGAAGAGAGAATGGAGTAGTTTGAGCAGGGCACTAATCAGACTAAAGCAATGTTTTCAGAAAGAATGGGAGGTAACAGGTGTTGAAATAGCATTGTTAGCGTTAAAGGTCACACACTTCATAATTAGAAGGTCTGGAGTAGGAACTAAAGAAAGTTTGACTGCACAGTTATGCCTCCTGTACTGTATCACAGAATGAATGAGAAAACAAGTAACACAGGCTCTTTGAAACATCCAAGTGCTTGTAAAGAATTATTCTAGAAAATGAGTTTCCCCATAGAAAAAGAAGAAATAATTATGCTCAGATTTAAATACACTCACAGGAATATAATTATGGGGAACTACAGAGCCAAGGTTAATGTCATGATCCACAAGTAGTAATTAGTTTTCTAGTGTATGTTTAGTGTGTATAGGGATGGAGAAGAATGAAAATTAATTTACTGGAAATACTGAGTGGAGGAATCTTAAAATTTAAATATTAACACTATGACAGATGGTCCCAGCATAATATGGCACGAGGTAAAATACACTAAAACAAAGAATCAATTTTTCAGTAGCAAGGTTGTTAAAAAGTATTGCAATGGAAAAATTTACCTTCAATCATATAGTAAATCTTGGTCTTTAAATACATAATTTGTTGTCAACAAAGGACCACTCAGTAGAAAAAAGGGATTAGTTGAAGTCTGATAAAATTAATTTCCAGCAGCTATAAATCTTCCTTAATATGTTTTAGCAGCTTCATGAAATTTCACATTCTGAGGAAAGTGAGACATTGGAATGACTCTACCAATTTGCATTAAATTCAATACATGTGAAATGTTGGTGCCAGTGTAACAGTTTTACTATTTATTACATTTTTGGAAAAAATGAATAATTCGGACTGGGGTTTAGCTCAGTGCACAAGCTCTTGTTTGTCAAGCATCAGGTCATGAGCTCGATCGCCAGAACTCCCCTCTCCTGTCAAAAAAAAAAAAAAAAAAGAAAAGGAAAAGAAAAGAAAGAAAGAAAAGAAAAAGAAATGAATGATTCTAATAAGACATCCTTGTAAAAATATTATTTCTCACCAGACATCCTTTTTTTTAATTTTAAAGACAAAAAAAAGCTGAAAAATCAGGAAGCAAACTAACAATTAAAAAATAATAACAAAGCAAAATGATGACAACAAGAACAATAAACAATGCTGATATAGGATTTCAAAACAACATGATAGGAATGTAATGGTTGCTGTATTGCATATTATTATCCTCAAAGTAATTGCTCAGAGTATCAGACATAAGCATGCAAGATTGATCAAACAATATAATTTCCCTTTAAGCAATTTCTTTCCTTTTTTTACTATATCTATTCTAAGAATGTTAAAGTATTTGCTACCAGAAAGCTTCTGGAACAGTATTTTAGTGAAATTGATCAAATCTGTATATATTGCTTAATATAAACCTAGAAATTAAGAACCTATGAGACATAACTAACTGGAGACTGGAGAACAGTAATATAAGTGTAATCATATTTAATTAAAGCATATATAAAGAAGCAGTTTTGAAATCAAGAAGATTTTCGTGGTTTCTAATAAACATAAAATCACAACTGTTCCAAAGGGAGTATAAGATGACATTTTATGAAGTTGCATCAAACACTTTTGGGTTTCCTTTATCTTGCTTGACTTTTTAATTTGGATTATTAGTACAGTTTGTGTTTTAGCTGCTTAGACAGCTTAACCATTAGGACTATACAGATGACTTAGCTACGATTCATCAAAACCTTTACTACAGATGCTTCTTAACTTATAACAGGTGTTATAATACACAGGAAGAAACCCATCAAATAAAAAATGAATTTACTAAATTACCCTAGCAAATACCATCACTTAGCCACATAGCGAAGAATAGGAATTTTTTGCTTGCACAATTTTTTGACTCAGTAGGATTTAGTTGTTGTCTACTATCTTGAGAATGTATCACTATTAGCAAGAAAAGAATGAAATTCAAAATATTGTTTCACTCATGTAAAAAAGAAAAATCATAAGTCCACTATATTAAACCAGGGATCATCCATATTGGTTAAACCAGTCTTAAGATAGAAATTATATTAGTGCACATTTTATTAAATGTTTAAAACATGGAAACTACAAATTGAGATTATTAATTTTACATATGTGAAAACCAAGTTTTCTGAAGTTTGCAAAACACACCTAACATCCTTTGTAAGAAAATCGAATGTGGCTAAAAATGAAATTTATTAAATTACACCACATTTTCTTCCACCATACAGCAAAATCTTATCATTAGAGTAAAAGAATCTATATCACAAATGATTCTATTCACTTAGTAGCAAGATGTTCTTTATGTACTATTTCTCTTTTATATACTGTGAAAGAAAAACAAAGGAAAAGCAATGCTATCACAGGCAGGAAAATGTTATAGTACCAAACACTGAAAAATAAAATGTACTCTTCTTTGTGTGAATTGACCATAACTAGCTCCTGAGAAGAGTTATAAGAAAGTTTGGCAAGCTCTCCTGAAGCTGCAAAGAAAATTGAGGCCTCAGGGATGAATTTTGATTGCATTTGGAGTTTCAAAGTAAGTTATAGAAATGACAATGAAAGCTTTTGCTTAAGACTGTGTTTGGAATAAATGGATGGGAGTACGGAATGATGAAAGTTTCTAAATTGTTGCTAGGAGGGTATATTATTTTCTGCTTATTTTCGAAATGTGTGCTCTCTAAGAAAGATCTACATTTTAATATTATAATTCCTACACTTCTCTATTTCAATGATATTATGAGTACATAACAAGAAAAAAATGCATAGTTATGTTTATCTAATTAAGTCTGAGGATAAGAATTAGATAAATCAGGCCAAGATGTTTACCAGTATACTTTGGTTATACTTGAGGAAACATCATAAGGTAAGAAACATGTTAATCAATAGTAATGATAATAAATAAATAAAAATAAAATTATGTTACCAAACCAAATATATAGTTTTCTATATTTTTAATAAAGCTTGTGGTTGAAAACAGATGTAAATGAGGGGAAAATAGAAATCAACAGGATAGAAATAAAAGGACATAATTGAAACAGAAAGAGCCTCAAAATAGAAATTAGTTCTGTGGTAATGAGCACAGGCTATAAATTTGGAGGACCATACCAGTTCGCAGCTTTTTGACAGTGAAAGTAAGAAGAAAATTATTCACAATTACAACTTTCAAAAGTTATGACTAGTATAACAAATTGCAATATTCATAATTTGTTCACAAAATTAATATATCGGCACACTGCAGAGCCATAGAGAGGGAAATGGTGCACTTCTGGCTTAAGTAAGGCGGAAATGCCAACGGAAGGAAACAGCAGCATTGCCCAGAGATAAAAAAGACAGTATTGGTTTCACAAGACTCCTCTGGAAATCCATAAATAACCAAAATTACTTTCCCTTCTAAGTGAGTCAGTTTGCTTCAGGGAAAACTTCTCTTCTTGATAGTTTTCAGCAAATCAGTTTTCCATGAGAGAGGAAAATAAAACAAATTCTTACTTGTTTCTCTTTTTCATTGACTTATTTTAATTTATAAACCTTCCCTTTCCTTTGATGATGCTCTATAAGCAAATTCTGGTATATGCGACTAATTTTAGTTGTGCACTTAATAAGTATTTTACAGAAAATACTTAATTTCAAAGTATTTTACAGAAAAGCAAAAATTTTATCTCATTGAAACCTGAGATAAATAATTTTGGGTCATTCTGTAATAAAAAATGTCTTTAATGATTTTGTATAATGTATTCAACAATATTCCTACAACACACATATAAAAATTTCTATCTACAGTATATTATCTTCAAGAAGTTTAAAAATGTAACCACAAGTTGCTTTGCTTTCTGAAAACAATTACATGAAGGAACAAGTTACTTTTTCCAGTGTATTACAATCAGATGGTTTTACCATAAAATTTAAAATACTTCTGACATTTCTTCTAGAGTTTTATTATAAAGAAAATTTATTGGGTGAATTTTTATAGTGCAAATTCTTCTCCTACAATTTTTAATTACAATTTTGCTTAGGAAGTTTGATTTATACTCCACCAATTTATTTTAATTATTCACAATAAAAATTCATTCATATGATGCAGAAGAACACAGTCAGAAGCAATACTTATTTCCCCTGAGTTTGAGGCTAAAGGTTTCAACCTTCTAAACATATCCTGGGGTTTTAGGTGACCATCTGCCATTCTGAAACTATCTAGGAGTTCCAGCCACTAATCATCTCATTACCATGCAAAAGACATTCCTACCTCTTTAGAGTCCAAAAGTTTTACTGGCTGTATACCGAGAAACAAGGTCAAAAACTAAACATACAATTCACAATATCAGAGGTATAGAATATGATGTTTTGGTAAATGCATACATCATGAAATAATTGCTCTAATAAATTTAATTAAGTATTTTCACTTCACATAATTATCATTTTCTTTCTTTTACTTCCTTTGCTTTTCATAATGGTAATGCTTAACAAATTATCCTCTTGGCAAATTTTAAGTGCATAGTATAGTATCGTTAATCATAGTTACCAAGAAAGTTTGGATACCAATGCTTCTGCAATGAATCTAAAGACTAAACCTTTCAAACGAAAATTCATGTAGTAAAGGGTTATCCTTTTCCAAAGAAAGTTTGGCAGTGGTTCTTGGCTTCTGATATTTATCCTCTAAGCTTTTGGTATGTCCTGCCTAATAGGAGTTTCTGTGGTTATCTGGTAGCATGTGGGCACACCAAATAGCCTTTTCAAACCATGTGATTTCTAGGTTGAAACATATGCTTTCAGCCTGATATTTGAAGTTAGAGGCTAAGCTGAGGTACATTGGTGAGGAAAACATGTCTACGTGACTGAGCTCTCATAAAACCCCTAGTACTGAGGTTCAGGTGAGCTTCCAGGTTGGTGTGGCCACATATTTTTACAACTGTCACAGGTGTTCCATGCTGCATTCCACTAGTACTGCAACCAGGAAACTGTATGTTTTGGAGGTCCCAGACCCTGCTGTTTACACTTCCTACAATTACAGTATGTGTCTTTCTTGCCTTGTAGTAAGCCATGAGCATAATATGAAGATGAGAATATTAGTAGAGACTTGACCTTAGAAATGATGGTGCTAAAGGGATTATTCTAAACTAATGCTGTTTTCTAAAATTTACATCCACTCGTGATTTTATGCATCAAGTTTCTCTAGCAGGTCAGAACCAATAGAATGTATAAAAATGAATCATCTACAAAGGGATTTATCCTACTGCCTTAACTGGGTCAGAGCCTGGCAAACCCCTTATTGGCTATCATCAGAGTGGAGAGGGACCAAAGATGACAATAGTTCAGTGCATGCACTGAAAAACTCACAAATGGACTAAGGACACAAACCCAAAGGCGCCAAGAAGACCTTAGCAGTTCCTTCAAAGCTCACAGGTCTGAATTCACATTAAAAGGCTGAAGAATCTGGAATCTGATGTCTGCCTGTGAGTGTAGCAGCTAAGAACACAACACTGTATGCGAACTTTTCTTTCTTTCATGTGTCATTGCATTTGTACCCTAAAGCTACTGAATTATGTGCCCTCAGTTTGGTAGCCAGCATGTCAACAGTCTCTGAAAATACCTTTACAGACACACCCAGCTCTGCGCTGTATAATTTTTAGTCCTACCTTCTAGTCAATCACACAATGACAATTACCTACCACAATGAACTTAATTAGAAATATACAAGATCTCTGTAATGTACCTGAATCAATGGAAAGTCAACTGGATTAGAGCAGGTCCTAGATTTAAATGACTGGTGGGCATAAAACAAAAACAGTCAGACATGGACATATGTTTTCAGTTTATATATTCAAACATAGAATTCTATCACGAATACATAAATAACGCTTATGAGTCAATTAAAAAACATAGAAGGTAAACATTTTTGACATGAAGTTTCATCAAAAATGGGTTACAGATGTTGTCAATAAACATATATAAAAGTGCTAAGCATCTTCTGTAATCAGGGAAATATAAATCATATCATTATCTTAGAAGTAATTGTTCAAGTTACAAAATTAAAGCATAAAAAGTGGACAATCAAACAATGACAATACAAACTATTCTGTTTGATAAATTAATAAAAACTTAGTAATATGGTCATCTATCTTGCACATTTAAACATACATAGAGTTATATCCTTTAGAGCACTTTCCCTTTCATTATTACAATATCTGCTATACATTTTGAATCTTCTTACTCTTTCAGTTTATTATTTTTTATACTAGAGAGACAGTAAGATACTGACAAATGTGAATGATTTATTTCACTTATGAGGATAGTCTCAAGTTGCCTGCATTTACCTATAAAAGCCTCAAGATCATCCTTTTTATAGCTGAGTAATATTTTATTATATAAAAAAATCACTGTTTTTTTTGAAATTCTTTATTATTTCTACCCTTTTTCCTGTTTTGCTTTTTTTCCTCTAAATAAAAAATAGACCTAAAAAGAAAAAGAAATATAAATCAGCACCAGTGTGATATGCTACTCTTCCATTAGAAGATCTGGTGTGACTGAGTGATAGTTTCATCAAGGAAATGGAGAGATCAAAACACACTTTACAAGTGAGACTGTAAAGCGATAGATCTATGTTATCAGAACCGCTTGCAAATTTCTCCTAAATTTATATGTAGGACAAACATTACAAGTCATTTTATTCTCGTGTGTACTCACAGGTTTGTACATGAAAATCACAGCAGCTCCATTCAAAGAAGTATCAAAGTGAAAACAACCAAGTATCGCTAAACAGGTGAAATGAGAAACACGTACACTGGAATGTTACTCACACTGCATATTTGCAAAAACATAGATGAATCTCAAAATAATAATGTTGAATCAAAGAAATAAAATATTTATTATTTGTAATTCCAAATGTGTGATTCTATGTGCCTAAATGCTATAAATTCAGACATAACTCTAGTGAATACAGCAGATTGATATTTGCTAGGAGAAAAGGCAGTGGGTGAGATGAGCTAAAAAGATTCAAACAGAGTTTGGGGGATGTCAAAATGCCCTGCATTTTGTTTGCAGTTGAACTCAAGCATAATCAAACTCATTAAATTATATAGTGTAAGAAGCTCAGTTTATTGTGAATTGACACTTCGATGTGTTTTTTGTTTTCTAAACAATAAAGAAATATATTCAAAACTTTAATTTGGTCAGTGACTCTTACAGAAATAATAAATATTTTCCAGATCAAGTTCATTGAAATTTAAAAATATAATCAAGAAGCAAACAAATGCATAAAATCCATATCATACAAAATGGCTTTTGAATTTTAAAATGGAATACTTTCCAAAGAAGTTCTCCCTGACTCCCTTATAAGAAATTATTTATTACATATTAACCTTGCTTTGTACCTTTTATACAATACCACTACAGGTACAAGCTCTTGGTAAAGCAGAGAGAAAGAAACTTTTTGCTCATGATCACTAAAATGAACTCAAAGGATCAATAGCAAACCCTGTCATTTTTCTCAGCTTTTAATATTTCACTGGACTACTTTGTATTTCTCTTTTTAAATTTAATCAAGTCCAGAGCATGATATGATTAAGGATACAGTCACAACCATATTAAAATTCAATACTGACAGGCCCCTTAGGATACAGAAAGTATACAAAAAAGGAAAGAATGAAATTCATGATACAGGATGTTGAGACATATGTAGAAAACTTTAGGAAATTTGAACCACAAATTTTCCTGCAGCAAGGAAAATTGACTGCGAATTATTTTGGAAGAAATTAAGTTGTGATTATAAAACCGGGACAAGGAAGGCTATTTCTGGAAACCAGGACACTGGATGAAATAACTTTATCTATCTTTTCTTATAATACAGGTCTGCACAAAACTGTAGCAACCCAAAAATAAAAGGGAGAATTAATTTTTTTAAAGCCTGAGGAAAAGAAGATAAAGAATTCTCTAGGGGGAGATAAAAATAAAAAAAAATAAATTATAAGAAAAAAATACGCTATTGACTAGCTAGAGAAAGGGGAGTTTTACAGATTCTGTGGATCTAGTAGCGAGTCCTCAACTAGATACAACTCTGTTGATTTCAATTTTTTCATGGTCAGTAGACTTCACCCCTGCCAGGCTTATTTGAGTTTATAAGTAATCTATCACAGATGCAGGCAGAAATGCCACAGAAGGAATTGCTGAAAGTCTCCACAAAAGCAGTGAGAACACGGACAAAAAACGTAAAACATAAATTTTCAAAACCATACATGTTAATCAAGTATTTTTAACAATAAGAATCCATATGCAAGGAACACTGAGTAAATGCAACAACAAAAAGAAACTTTGGGGAGCTTCAATTAGCCCTTTTCTCATTTATCTTTTTCCTCCTCGCAATAGTTTTAACATTAAATAGCCTACAAACAACAGCTTGGCTGCCCCCTGGAGGGCCAGAGTAGCATTGTAGCTTGTGCAAGCACCAGTTCCTAGAAAACTCTCCTTATTTGGCCCTGCTGACCCCGCTTATAAAACAGTCTTTAATATGTATATTGTATACATATTATGTATAATATGTATATTGACCACCGGCCTCCCTAGGTTAATTTTTCCCGCGGTGCATTTTCAAGGATAAGATTCAAAAGTTTAAATTGTGACCACCCAACAAGTGAAAAATGGTTGCAGACAACAAAAGGCTGATAGTGCTTGAAATGAAAACCTGGTGGATGAGATGCTAATAGAAGACTTCGAATTGTCCTCATGCTTATGGAAATCTAAAATGCCACATGAGTACTTCGGGCTGTGTCCATGCCCACACCTGAGTGCAAGCACAAGGCTCTGCACACCAGCCTTGAAGACTCACAGGAGAAGGAAGTGGTGCCGAGTGAGGAAAATCTGTACACCCATGTGCACAGAATCACTCAGCAAAGACTGCCAGGTTTTACCTGTTTCCAATTTGCCTACTAAGGTAGGCAAATGGTTACATCGGTGATCATGCAGATTAAACATTCAAGACAATCAATGAACAACAAGAAGCAACAAAAATAAGATGGTATGGAGACTATTGCAAGAATTGCCACATTATATAAACTTATTTGTTATTTTAAGTATTTGACAATGTTCCATATTTCATTAGTACCTATTTGTACTACCTAGTGATTGTATTCATTGTGGCCAGTTAGTACCCAGAGATAAGATAATGTAATAGAAACCATACAATATTACGTTTCTGTGTCTGATTTATTTCACTTAAGCTTCTAGTCTCAAAGCACATACATTTATCTACAAATGAATCAAATTTATCTTCTTTATGGCAGAAAAATACTCCACTGTATATAATACCACAATTGACTTCTTTTATTTTGCTCTGTATTTGTGCTTTTATTTTCTTCTGTGAGAAAAAGCATATGGCATTTAAGCTGATGTATCTGAGTTATTTCACTCAGCATTGTTTCCAAGGTACACCCATGATCCTAGAAACAGTTCAAATTCATCCTTCTTTGTAGCAAAACAGTATCCAATTGTGCATAAATAAATACCACTTTTTAAAATCTGCTCATGTATTGATGGGCTGCTGATGATTTCAATATTTAGCTATTACAAATTGTGCTGCTATGAACAATTGTATGCATGTCAATGTGCGATCCAGTCTTTACCTTTTTCAGGAAGATACCTAGAAGAAGAATAGCTGGGTGAAATGGAATTTCTACTGTATTTTTTTTGAGGATTCTCCATTTAGATATCCATAGTGATTACACTAGTTTCCTTTCCCCCCAACAATGTGGAAGCATCGTCTTTCACCAGTCCCATTACTATTTGTCATCATCTGGTTTCTTTTTTTAAAAAAAATTTATTTAAAGAGAAAAAAAAAAGCAAAACAGAAAAAGGGGTAGCAACAATACAGAATTTCAGAAAAAAAACAGTAAGAAATCACTAGTTGATAAAATACATATTGTCTTCTTAGACCTAGTTATTAAAGTTATAAAATTAAAGCGTACAAAGTGGACATTCAAACAGTGAGACTGCAAAGAAGTTCAATGATCCAGTAACAACTTAGCAACATGGTTATCAATCCTACACACTTAAATATACATGTAGTCATATCCTCTAGAGCACTTTCTTTTCTTCTTTTTACTTTTTAAGTCCATTATCTACTTAGTTATATCCTGTTTCAGGTTGCTCAGTACCTTACTGACTTGTTTTGTTGTTGTTATATACTTTTAATCACCTTATATAATTCTGTTGCCTTGTTTTTGTGTTTCTCCTCATCCATGATCCATGGATCAGCTTTGGTGGAGTTGGGAGATTTTTGGAGGTATTTTGTTACTTTCTTATCTATTTTTTTTTGAAGGTAGCAAAATACAGCAGAACAAGACAGAACAAACCCATGCGACTGCACTACAATAAAACTACCACAGAACCTCAGAGCAGGTCTCCAGGACACAAGCAATGGGCTCAATAGTACAGCCCATTTTGTTCACATTAAGCTGTTCTTTCTATCAGGTAGTGGAAAATGGAAGGAAATATTGAACTTTTAAAAACAGAATATTGAATAAAGCAGTACCATTAATCAAAACTGAGCAAAACAGTGATAAAAATATTTGCCTTCAAAGAGATGGTAGAAGGAAATCGCCCTTACTTGCCACGCTGTATACATTCATTCTCCAAAAAGATACTCCAACTGCCGGTGCCTACTTGCTAACGGGGTGGGGTGGGGAGGATGGATCAATGTCTGATTCTTAGCTCGCGCACCAGCAGGCCCCCAGCTGCTCCCCAGGGCGGCCAGCAGGCTGCCTGTTCTCCCAGCGCCCAAAGTTCCAACATGATGCAGAGCTTAGGAGTTGCTGATAATTCTTGCCCTGGTGTGCCAGTGGCTTGCCAGGCCCCCAGCTGCTCACCAGGGCGGTGAGTAGGCCGCCTGTTCTCCAGCGCCCAAAGTTCCAACATGACGCGGAGTTCAGGAATCGCTGATAGTTCCATCTGATTTCTTGAACAAGATAAAAACTCATTGTGGTTTTCACTCTCATTTTTCTAGTGGTCAGTGATACTGAAAATTGTATGTATTTAAGGGGCATTTGTATTTCTTTTTCTGCAAATTTTTCTGTCTATTCATTTCCATTCCCCATTTTTGCTTTTTGGATTCTAGTATTTTTGAGCTCTTTATATATTCTAGATATTAGCTCTTTGACTTAGGTGTAGCTGACAAAATTTTTTCTCATCCTTTATATTGCTTCTTCACTCTAATATTTCTGTCTTTTTCTCCTACAGGAATTTTGAATTTGATATAATTCCATTAGCTGAATATTTCTTGTGCAATTAGAATTCAGAAAATTTGGACAGTCCTTACCAATACCTATGACTTCAGGAGTTTTACCTACCCTAACCTCCAGCATGATAAGTTCTTCTGTTTTAATATTTATACTTTTGATTCATTTTGGTTTTAAATTAGTGCATGGTAAGAAATATGAGTCTACATGGAATCATGTGCATGTGGATGACCAAATTTTCCCAGCACCATTTGATAAGGAGCCTGGGTTTTCTATATCATCTGTTTGTTTTGTTTTGTCTTTTTTTTTTCTCTTTGTTAAATATGAGGTGACTAATGTTTCAGTATTTGGGAAAATGGCTGATACACTAACAGAATGAGAATGCTCTAAAATGTCATCATTTTTACCTATTTGTGAATGTGAAATATGTTTAAAATACTTATGAAAAAAATAACGATAGTGCTCCCAAAGCAGATCTCAACTTAAAAAAAAAGTATAATCATCCAAACAATACATATATTTGTTAATGAAATGTTTTCTTTTGAGTTAATCAAAATGTTGAGTGTGTTTAGAGAACATATGGAAAGAAGTGCTCCCATATTCCAAGCTTTCTGAGTGCTTTTGATATATTGTAGTTTAAAAATATGCCATTTTTGACTAATGTATTATATACATTTTCATAAATATGTAGTCAGTAGAGGATTAATATATCTTGATGTATTCATGGATCGTTCTATTCTCTTCCTGAATTTTTGTACATCTGGAATTTAAACCAATCACCAAAAATGTCATCTCTAAAAGCAAAATTTTATATAGTTACTAAAATACACAATAATTGACTAAAATTACTGGTTTACAGCTTTCATAACCATTTTCCAAGACAGACACTTAGGGCTAAGCACTTAATTCTTTTTCTATATCAAATCATGAAATTTTATCACCACTTTATCAATTTATAATGTTTTATCTGACAGTAAAAGGCAGAACAGCAGTAGCACTGTACTGCTGTAATAGCAGCATTCAGGCCCACTGCAAAATTTTAATACTTTCAAACTATATTATAGGTTTAAAGAGGTCAGAAGGAGAAAATTATTTTAAACTGTAGTTTATACTCCTAGTTTCAATGACTTCATAGATTAAAACTTATTTTTGAATCACTATTTTACTCAATGTGAACTTACTGGAATGCAAATGAAATTTTATTTTTATATAATTTATTTCAGGCAAAATTTGTCCCTTTACTCAAATCACCTGTTCTATTGATGATTACAAAATTCTAAAATACACTAGTACTTTTATAATTATTTAACATCTTGTAGTATTATTGATATAATTTGTGTTTATCAAGACTAAAAGTGCATTACAACAGTGCTAATACATACATGCATTAAAACGATCTGCATATTTTGAATATATACTTCAGTAAATAAAAGCAAAAGCTTTGGGTTACTTTATGTATGGGTTTCCATTAACAATTCATCAGAGCTTACATAGAAGATCACAGTAATATTAGATAAATTAGGCCAAAATTGATTTCCCTAATTTTTTTCTCCCAAAATTGACTAGTTTCTTAGTATTTACTGTGTTAGGGAAATATTCAGGTATGCATTTAATTTCCACTATATTTTTCATTCTATCTATCTATCTATCTATCTATCTATCTACTTATCCATTTATCTATCTACCTACCATCTATCTATCCTCCTATCTATTGCTTTCCTGTTTTTAGGCTTTAACCAGGATATTTCCCAACTTTTCTCTGTATTGTTTTCTCTTGATTTAAGAAAGCATACTTCAAAGTCACAAAATACAACATCATCTATTTTGTTGCTTTATATATAATCTCCTAATTATATACCCAAATTGAAGTAAATACCTTTGAGGGTTTTGAGGAATTACTGAAGAAGTACTGACTGTACATACTTTTCTAAGCTTTGCTTTGTCTTTCAGAATGACACAGCCTTTCTCCGGGTACATGACACTTTGGCTTGCAGCTTTGTAGATGTCCCCAGAAGGCCTCAAGTGGTCATGGGTGGGGAGTTTCAAAGGTGGCTGGATTAGCATGCATGAATGTGGATTAAGAGTGTGATACTAGGATTAAGATTCCACCTGGATATGGGACACATTAATCAATAGATTTGTTGCTGGATGGAACTTAAAGGGACAGTAGGAAGGAGGACTTACTGCTCACTGCCTTCTGCCTGCCACATGATAAGCTGTTTCTCCTTTGTCATGCACCCTGCCTTGAAGGCAGCAGACTATGGACTGAAACTGCTACAAACTGTGAGCTAAAATAAACCTTCCTGCTTTAACTTTGAGTGTCTGGTATTTTGTCTCAGCAATGAGAAAAGTAACTAGGGCAGATAAACTGTACACTTTTGCCCTCGTTCAGCTCTGAAAATTGGTAGAGTTTATGACACTCCATTTAAGCAGATCAATACAGCTCTTCTCTTCTCTTCTCTTCTCTTCTCTTCTCTTCTCTTCTCTTCTCTTCTCTTCCCTTCCCTTTCCTTTCCTTCTCTTCTCTTCTTTCTCTTCTCTCCTCTCCTCTCCTCTCCTCTCCTCTCCTCTCTTCTCTATTCTTTTATTCTCCTCTCCTCTCCTTTCTTCTCTTCTCTTCTCTTCTCTTCTCTTCTCTTCTCTTCTCTTCTCTTCTCTTCATCTCTTCTCCTCTCTCTCTTTCTCCTTTCCTCCCCTCTCTTTCCCTCCCCTCTCTTTTCCTTCTCTTTCTCACATCTATCTACAACAATACTGTTTCTTGCATATGTATCTGAATTTATACTGGACATCTGTAATAGTTGATATATTGTGTCAACTTGAGTATTGAGAAGTTTAGAAGCTTAACCATGAAACTCAGCAGGGGACCAGAATCTGCACTTCACAAGCACACTGAGCCTGTGCAAGAAGAAGACAAAGAAATGGTGTGAGTGGGTAGCCTTCTTACAATATGAGGGAGGAAAAGAGGTTTGCTACCCCTTTTTGCTCTTGTTGCTTCTCTGTCTTCTGTTGCCTTGAAATATTGCCCCTGTGCCATGTGCTACCCTATCTTGGAGCCAGCTGATTATGGACTAAAACATCCACAAACTGTAAGCTAAATAAACCTTTCCTCTTTTGACTTGGTGTTGGATATTTTGTCTGAGAAATGTGAGAAAAGTAATCAAGACAGAAACTTAGTACCAGGAGATTGGGGTTGTTGCTATGACTATACCTGACTATATGGTTTAAGTGTTTGGGGATGGATAGTGGGAAGAATTTGGAAAGGTTCAGAGATATCCCCTCAAAGAGCAGCACTGGAAGGCCTTAGGATTTTCTGTATAGGAAATTCTGATCAGAACTCAGAAAAGCAGAAGACTGATTGAAATCCTTTCACAGTAAAGACCAGCCTTGGCAGGCTTCTGCTGGAAAGGACTGCACTGGATGCTGGACTCCAGATGATGTATGCTATGGCTTGACCAAAAGTTTGTCTATATTTTGCTCATGTCCAGAGACTTTGCCTGAGACTAAGATTAAGAGTAGCAGATGAATTAATCTGGCAGAAGAAATTTCAAGGCAATCTACAGTTGAGATGGTGGCATGGTTATTGTTGGGGGCTCTTAGTCAGATCTATGTTGTGAATCAATAGCAAAGAGCCCAGCAGGATGATTTAAAATGTTGTGAGTTTGGCCAGAAAGGGAGCTCCGGTAAAGTTGTGGACTACAAAGATAGAGTTGAGGAGATCTTGATTGCTGAGAAGGAATAGAATAATCTAAAAGATGCTTGATGGCATCACAAGAAGCAGAAAATCTCCACATTTTGCAGCCTCAAAACTGCAAAAGTAAAAGACTTTTCACTGAGGAAAAAACCACAGAGCACCATGTTCCAGGCTGATGTCAGAATAGAAAACTTTTTTCCTCAGAATTGGATTCAGAGTTCCCAGTGATCCAAGAACTCAGCTCCTATAATGAAGAGAGAAAATCTGGGTACAGCTCCAGGTGGTAGCAGAACTTGGCAGCATCCACATGGTGCTGGTTGTAGGGACTTGCAGAATGCAAGAGATAGGAGGTTAAGGCAGCTTCTTTCAGCAGTCCTGGGAGGCCAGGCAGCGTGCCCCTGTGAGGGCAGTATGTGAAATTGTAAGAGTGAAGCTAAAGGTGCAGTGGGGACTTCAGATGTCTAGAAAAGCCAGGAATGTTGGTTATCTAAGTGAAGCTGCAAGGAGGGAACAAAGTGAGCCTGAGAGAGTTATAAACACCAGAAGTGCCAAAGGGGTGGAGTCACTCAAACCCTTTGAAGCTCACAATTTGCCACAGATTGCTTCATATGCTTCAAGTGGAACTACAGGACTCAGTGTTTACCCTGCTTGATTCTGGACTTGCTTTGGTACATCTTTTTTTATTCCCATTTGTAAATTTTGGAATGAAAATGACCTTGTACAATTGAATGTTGGAAGTTTTACAAAGACTTGTTGCTAAGGGTTTGCCTTACATCTTGGAGGAGACTTAGGACTTGGACTTTTCTGTAATGCTGAACTGTTAGGACTTTTGCAACTCTTAGAGATGGACTAAATGTGTTTTTCATAAAGGGATGTACACGAGTCTTTGGGGTGCCAGTGGTAAAATGTTATGGTTCTATTTTAATACAGCTTAGTAGACAATACTGGTTTTTAAGAATTTTTAAATCTGTGTTATAATGCTCAGTTGTGCATTGATGAGAATAAGAATATCTTTATAACTAGAGACCAATTTAAAAAATATGTCTGGTTACCAAGTTGACAAGTGGTGAACTGTAATGGTTGATCCCATTGTGTCAACTTGAGGATTGAGGAGTTTACAAACTTAACTAAGAGACTCATCAGGAGACTGGGGTCCTCACATGGTGAACACCCTGAGCCTGTGCAGGGGGAAGGCACCAGAGTAGTGTTGGTGGGGGCCTGTTTACAATATAAGGGAGGAGAAGAGGTTTGCTCCCCACCTTTGCTCTTGTTGCCTTTACTACCATCTTTTGCCACCTTGAACTGTTGCCCCTGTGCCATCTGATTATGGACTGAAACCTGTACAAATTGTGAGCTAAATAAACATTTCCTTCCTTAATTTTGCATGTAGGATATTTTGTCTCAGCAACCAAAGTGAAGTAACTAAGATAACATCTAACTAAATACTTCTGTCATTTGGGATCCCTTCTATATTCTGATCTTGATAAATATCACAATAATTATGCCTACCCTGATTCATACATATAAATAGAAAGGGAAAAAATTAGATAAAATTCATTACCTAGAGCAGTTTAATCTACATGTAATATTATGTTCAGATCTACATGTATTTTATTGAATTTATATGTATATTATTACCAATTAATGCCAAATATATTAGCATAGCACCAATCTAAATCAAGTCTATAGTGGTAGAAGAACAGAAAAAGAATCAGTAAATTTAAAAGGAGATCAATAAAAATTGAATTGAAATTCAAACAGAAAAAAATAAATATTACAAATGCAAGCCCTAAGAATCATGGAAACACATCAAAAATGCAAATATAAGGTATCTGCCAAAGAATCCACACTTCAGCATTGTACCACACTAATAACTGTCTGGAGGCTCATGGCCAGCACTTTGAACACTTCTTTTAATTGCAGAGGTCAGTGGTAACTTGCATTAATGCCATGATGTCTCTAAAAATTTAGTATTAAAATATTTGTACAAGTCTTTCTTTTCCAAATGTTTCCATTTTTTGGCATGCTCTGTATATAGCATAATACAATACAAGAAGGAGACTAACACATGGTGAATGAGTATTACTTGGAATTACAGTGACTGAGAAATTTACAAAATTAATGGTGCATGCTAGGATACATGTTCAACAAACTCATAAACATCAACTAGGAAAATACCAAAAGAAAAAAGAAAAACAAACAGAAAACAAAACAAAACTTTAAACAGAAACCCAAAACTGTGCATAGCCATATCATAATCAAAATGCAGAAAGCCAACAGCAAACAGAAAATATTGAAAACCTAAAGGGGCTGGGCCAACTTACCTAAAGAGGAAGAACAAGTGACTCCTTAGTGGATTTCCTAGAATCATATCAGTAAAAATGAGTGCAGGACACAATACCAAAAAAAGGACTAAAAATGCACTAAACAAGAATTACTGCAGTATAGTTCAATGGTGTTGGCCTTGAACTCACTGTCTAATCTGTAGTCTAGGCTGGTCTCAAACTGGTGGCAATTATCCTGCCTCAGCCTCCTGAGTGCTAGAATTACAGCTGTGTGCACTACAAATTATAGGCATTCTCCTAAAGAAATAGGACAAGAGTATATAATGTTGGCACAAAGATGTCAAAACAACACTGATTATGTATTTTAAAAAATCAAAATTGTGCTGAAATTGTAGCTCAGGGTTAAATTATGGAACATGTCTCAGGACCTGGGTTCAATTCCAACGACACCACCAAAAAGTTATGGCTTGACCATACAATGGTACATTAGGGAGCCATTAATAAGCTATGTTTTTTTAAATTAATTAATTTTAATGATCCATTTTAGGTATATATAATGGTCACATTCATCATAGGGAGTTTGTACTTGCATATGATATGTCTTGATTCAGTTTTTCCCTCCCCTGCCCTCAACCCCTCTTCCCCGCCTTGTTTAAAAACCTTTGTTCCCATTTTAGCCTTTGTTTCTTGGCTTTTCCCTTCCTTCCTTTCCCCTCCACCTCCCTTATTCCCCTTCCCATTTCAATATTTTCTTCCTATTTCCCAATCTCTGTTAAAGATTTTGGTTCTTACTTACCTTTTTGGTATCTCATTCCAGAGGAAAAAGTGCAATATTTCTATGTGTGCTCCATTTACTTCAGTTAAGATTATGGTATCAAGGTGAATCTATTTACCTAGGGAAGGAGGAGAAGAGAGAAAGGGGAAAGGGAGGGAGAGGAGGAAGGAGAAGGAGGATGAGGAGGAGGAGGAAAAAGAGGAAGAGAAAGAGAAGAAGAAAAAGATGAGAGGGACTTGGAGGGAAAGGAAGAATTCCTAGAATTTAAAGCATTATGTGCACATTTTTAATGCACTTGATCCATACCCATTGGCAAACTGCCCTCCAGAAAGGAGGTCAAAGTGGGTCTCTTAACAGGCCAGGTATGGATATTCACTTGGATCATGCTGGGATATCATACAGCTTCCTGAGAAGAGGACAGAGGCCAGCAAGAGATGGCCTTCGTGTGAATTCTAACTCTGACAGTAATGTTTCCACATTGCAGTCTTGGAAAGACATTTAACTCTGTGGTTTCAATTTTATCTCCTGGAAAGTAGAGATAAAAATAGACCCTGCATCACAGGATTCATAATAGAATTAAATAGAAAAGAGAAGAAAATTACTCAAATAATGCCTAAGAATTACCACCTGATAATTATTATTTTAATTTGCCTAAAGTCATTCTTTAATGGTAATGAGATCCATAGATCAATAAAATATTATGTGAACACACACACTCATACACGCACACACAAGCAACCAGGCACAGAAGAACTGCTACAGTGATTATTAACTTACACTGAAAGCTAGCAACTGTGTCAGCCACTGCAAACTAAGTCTCTATAGCAGTCGCCCACTGGCCTGGCAGACAGAAGGGAAAGTTGTTCACAGAGAAGGGACAAAAAAATATGTGGATAAGAAAACTGGATAGACAAAAAGAGCATATAAAAGCTAGAGTAAGTGAAAATACGGTAAAATGCTTTGTTTTCTTATTCTCAGTTGACAAAACATATCTTTGAAATAGTTTTTGAAGCCATGTATTAAGGTGTTAAAGGACATCAATAAATTAAATTAATCATAGCAATAGCTCAAGACATAAGAGAGATGCACTGGATAATTGAACTGGTTGTAAACTTGGATAATGTTATTAAAATATAAACAGTTTGGAATATATGTGGTGAAACTACAACTAAAAGAATATTACTTTGATAAGAGCATAAAATTGTATCACATGAAAAGTTCAAAATCATAGGAAATAGAAAATAAATAGAAAAGCTTGACTTATAGCCATGGTGTGAAATAAAAGAAATCTAATGAACATTGTTTGCATCTTTGAAGAACCTGCAGTTCCACATTTAGAAAAGAAAGTGATGAAAGTTTTCTTTGCAATGAACACATGGCTGAAAATAATTAAAAGCAGGAAAGCATTTAGAATTTTTGGAAACTATCACAATGACATTCAGCAAATTAAAAAATAAAACATATTTGTTCAAGAAAAGCTCCTTTTATTCAGTAAAAAGCCCCGTGTGTGAAATTGGAGTCACGGTGGCCTCCTTGTCGCCTTTGCCATCTCCTTTCCATAGAAGCTCTGCTGCAGCGCCAGTCAAGGCCGGACCAGGACTGCAGAAAGCATCTCACGAGAAGAAGGAGAGTACAACAGCGCATCTCGTCCGCAGCAGCACCGAGTCGCAAAGCTAAATGACGAGTCTGGTAGCCAGATTGGGAGTGTTCTTCCTCATAGTCCTTATTCCAGGAGCAGAGGACCCACCTCTGGACAGAAGGCATTTCTGGGCCTCAATAGCCCTGGTCCCACTGCACTCAGAGTGCAGAGGTAAAACGTAGGAAGACAAGTGACAAGACCACTGCAGACCGCAGCCCCTTCCCAGTCCCAGAGATTCTTCCTTAGATGAGTCCAGATCATGAGAACAGACAGAGCTAAAGCTCTTCTTGAAGGAACTGGTTGTATTTTATACAGAATTAGAGGGATAATAGCAGCACATGGGAGAAAGTATAATTTGAATCCAGGAAAGAGCATGACAAGAGTTAGTAACTTGAATCTGCTGGTAAGGGAAAAAATAATGTTAACATAAAATTAGGAAGAATGTTAATAAAAGAAACTGTAACTCTATACCTGCATTTCTTTCTTTTATCAACTTTATTATAGATCAGCAGTTATATAAAGTAACAATTTTAGCAAGATACTGCAATTCAATATAGAAAATAAGGTCGTATGATATATTATCTAAGCTTCTGCTATACAAATCCCATAGAAAAACAGCATTTGAAGCTTACAGCAAAAACAAAGAAAAGAAATAATGAAAATTAGAGAATTCAATGAAATGTGATACAGGGGAAAATTGAAAAAATAGAAAAAAATCGGAGAAATCAAAACTAGCATATCGGAAAAATCAATAAAATTGACAAACTTTTAATGAGGGTAAGCAAGTAAAAAGTGAGATATGACAGATTACCAATGCCATAAATAAATGCAGCTATCCCTCAGGGTCCTTACTGATCCTGTGGTCACTTAAAATTAATGGTCTAATAGAAATATCCTTAGGTCAACGTATTGGATAATTCTATGAAACTGATACTTTGTTGGAAGGATATAAACAGCAAAAACCCACACATTAAATAACAGGATTTGGATATGTTTATGACAGCTTGTGGTGATGTTTTTCAAGGCATGTACTCATCTCTAAATTCATTATGGTGTACGCATCAATCATGGGCAGCTTTTTTCTCAACATTCATAACTCACTGAAGTTGTGAATGTGTTAAAATTGGAAATGTGTTACTATTTAAATTTTAAAAAATGGGAAAAGTCCATACATAATATGTTAATTGAAAAGTTAACAGATTGAAATATTTGATCATCATGCATATAATTTAGTATAGATTTTGATTACTAAATTCAAAAAAAGGATATCTATGTTTAACTATATCCATAATAACAAGCTAGACATTAACAAATTATAGTGAATGTTTTGTAAAATGTATGAAAATATAAATACTTAATGATATTCTAAAGTATGTATCCAACTCCTTAGACTTTTATATGCCACCAAAATATATATCCTAAGAATTTATATTAATAAAATTATTTTAAGAGTAAGAAAGGATGTATACATTTGAGATATGTATCCACTTTATAAATTAATGACAAAACAAAAAGTCATTGAAAAAATGAGGTTCAAACATACATACACATTTAAATGAAAAACATAGTTTATTAACACAAAAGTATCTGAACATAATACTGATTATAATGTTAGCTGCCATTGTTGAGCACTGATATTATCCCAAATATTTTTCAAGCTTACCATGTATTAAGTCATACTCTTCTCTGTTTCTGTCTCTAAAGCACAGACACACATACACACACACACACACACACACACACAGACAGACTCACACAAACTCACACAGAGCAAAATGAGCATTTTATGAAGGAAAAGATTTAAGATCTCTTTTCAAGGACACACGGCTAGGAATTGTTAGTGTAATACAAAGTCAGACAGTTCAGCTCTAGACACCATTAGAATTTCAATACAAGCACTGCTCTACACAGACTGAGGATGAAGATGATTCCATTTGTTTTTATTTTTGTTTTTTTAGTGAAGTCACAAATTTATATCTCTTGTGTCCAAGGAAACTTTTATTATCAGAGCAAAAATGACCCTTGCACTATGATTGCACATCAATAAGACAAAGCTTTGAAATAGAGTCCAAGGAGAAATAGCTTTTGTTTGCTGCTGCTGAAGGGTTTGAAGGGAATCAGAGGGATCTCGTTTACATAGCTGGAACTGCGATCTTTGGTTCTAATATATCACACATTATACAATTTACTTTGATTTTTATAATATTCATCCTTGCCTGTGAGTAAAAGCGAAACTGCCTTCATCTAGCAGCACTATTTGATTCTCAGCTGAACTTCTGCCCCACACTCTACAAAAAATATTTTTGAAGCAAGTGCTTTATAATTCAGTTAGCTGGGCTTTTTAGAGAATCCTTTTGGGTAACGTTTAAAGAAGTGTTTGGTCTAAGAATAAGGATTTTTCCCTCTTGACCACAAAAGTACTGTGTAACTAGAGATATGCTTTGACAAGGATCAATATTGAATTAAAGCATTGTTTTACTTTCCTGAAGCATTGGGGTTTTCATGTTTCCTTACTTTTGCAAACTTACCTAATTACATAACTTGATGTGTACTGTAACGCACTGTTGACATGTGACTGAACAAAACCTTGAAAAGAATTTTGTTTGTGTCATAGCATTGTAAAACAGTGCTCTAGTTACTTATTCCGATGTGAAAACCTACTGGAAAAATTGTTGGCTTCAAACAAATTTGCAGATGTCTTGAGCCAGGAGAGCACCTGGGTGACAGTTTAGCTCCACATCAGGTAAGCTGGAAACTAGGATTTTTGTCTATCAGTGGCTATGATCAGGAAGGACAAAATGGCATTTGTGACATGCAGGGGGTGATGGCACTGTGTCTGAAGATTAGCTGAGCTGAGTCCCTCTCTCTAATCCGACAGGGCCCTCATTTTATGGGCAAGTACTCAACCTTTCAGTACAAGCTCCCAGTAAGATTCTGTGTTACAGACTGACCAGCCTCTTACCGGCTAGGTGCAGGACTGAGGTAGAGACACTGCCACCCAGGTCCTGCTGTCAGCCACTGTCAACAGGCCCTGTGGCTCAAGGGGAAAATGCAGGAGAAATCACAGTGATATCTGTAGTAAAAGCAATGATCCTCCATCTCTGTGTTTTATACAGCTAGCAGAGTGTCAGAGAGTGCATTTTTGCATAGCTGTTTGTTCTTGTTTACACGATACTCTAACCAAATCCAAGGAATTCACTTATGCACACAAATGCATTTCAGCTGCCCTCAGATTCAGCATTGAGCAGTCTGTAAAAGAAGATTTTTATAATCAAGTTTTCAAAACAAATAATCTCAAAAACATTAGCTTCTTATCCATATAAACTAGTGAAATACCCACAAAGCTCAAGCCACAGTTGAATGCCTTCTTTGAAATCCTGTTTTACTATTAAGACAAATAATGTCAATCTTTCAGAATGAATAAATTATATACAAATTGTGTCAAACTAATTTTCAGTTTTTCTGTGAAAAGTTTTAATAGCATATTCTAAATTTTTCTTGGCAAGCAGATAGTAAAAGGAACTATAATAATTGCAAGTATTTTAGAAATTATTTGCATAATTAATTATTTGGTAAATTATGTCTTCTGCTCAGCTTTCATATTTACAGAATTTATGTTTGACACTCTTGGAAGTTTACTACAAGCATTTCTACTCATCAACAAAGGAAAACACAATGTACCATAAAATAAATAACATAGACAACATATGCTAGAATGATTTAAATAAAACATCAGAACCATTTTCAACTCATTTATTTCAAAACTTCGTATCTTTGGGTACAACTTCTGGTTGAAGGGCATATCCTATAAATGGAAACCATAATTTTTATTGCATTCTGCATGAATTTTCTAATCTTAAAGAGTGCTTAGACAATCTAATGATCAGTATTAGTAGTTATAGTGATAGCTTTCCTATAAATCTTATGATCGTGATAAGTTCTTTACATGTGTCAAATTCCTCAAATAAAATATATCAATTGGTTGACTACACAATGTATTTCTAGACTGCTATAAAATTATACATGATATAATTCATTTGTTCTTTTATTCAAAACAAAATTCATCTATACATTCATATAAATGCAGTCAAAATATATGATTAAGTATTATTTATTCTTTTTTATTTTATAAAAAGATAGAACAAAATTTTATAACAAAATAATAGGACAGAAACAATAGTTGATACAGTACAGATTGCTATCTTTACAGTATTGCTCAGGGCACAAAATATGGGCATAAAACTTGCTCTAATCAGTATTAACACAAACCTTACTTTTCACTGAAGTCAGAGACGCTAATAGTACAACTGACCTGCTTTTCCCTCCTGTCTGTTCCCCTTTCCCCCATCCTAGCTCTTTTCTCCTTCTGAACAGTTTCTTCTTGTTTCACAATATCTATGTACATTTCAGACCTGATTTTACTCTTTCAATTTCTTTTTAATGCTCTGTTTTTGAAATTTAGAATGACAAAGTGAAAAGACTAAGGGACACAATTTTTTTTTACTTTTGTTTCACAGAGTGCATTACTTATCAAAGAAATTTGTCTGTAAATGAAATTACAGCTAAAATGGGATTTTAAAACAAACTATCTTTATATTTGTAAACATGGACATAGTAAAATGAGTTTATATACTAGTAATTAAAATTTTAACCATTGACTCCTTATTTCCATCTAGATGATATAGTACTGTGTAATTTATTTTTTCTTTTCTTTTTTTTTCATGTAAGTTTATGCTAAGCCATTTCGGCTGGCCTTGAACTATGTAGTCCACACTGACCTCAAACTGATGGTGATCCTCCTGCCTCAGCCTCTCAAATGCTGTGATAACAGGCATGTGCTACCACAGCCAAATAGCAATGAATAATTTTTTAACAAAAGGCAGTATTTAAATAAATATAAGTTTTGTACAAGAATCTCTATATGATATGTTGGATATCTCATACAATAGGTGACAAGTTTTGACATTTGAACCATAGCCAGATATTCTTAGATTTAAAAGTGATCTTTGTTGATCAGTGATGATGATGTTCTATACATGGTAATGAAAATGCTCATCCTTTAAAATTAGGGGATAATTACTACACAGGACAGTATACTAATGATTAATAATACAGCCTTCCCTAACAACAGAATCATTTTTACTTCCTCTGTATACTTTCAAAACGTGTATGTTAATTACTCATGAGCTCATCTCTACTGACTCCACTGAGTCTCCTAGACGCTGAACAGTCACACCAGCCTCAATTTAAATTCAGCTCTTACTTTCCTCACGACAGTTAATTAAAGTTAAAGATTGATAAATTATGAGAAAAGCCAATGTCTTCTATCCATTTATGCAGGAAGAAAAGAGGGAGAAAACTGAAAATACTGATGTTGTTAAAAGGATTCTGATATTTTGCATGTTAATTTCTTTTTCATAATTTTCTATCACATAGTCGTGATGGAATATGTGCATGTGGACATATGGATGTGTGTATTTTGGTCTTTTGTATCTTTAAGTGCCTCTTTGTACTTTTCTGGAAAATTCACATATGTATCTGCATGATACATAAATCCATAGCATACAAAGAGAAATATAACTTACAGATTTCTCTAGAAGCAAATATGGCCCCATCCTAAATTTATATCCATGCATTTTGATGAACCAGCTATTTAGTGACCATTTTAAAGTATTAAATTGAACAAGTATAAAAATTTAGTCTTTGTTGAAAAATCTGTCACTCAAAAAATGCCTCACAATTTTTAGTTAGCCTGTTACAATTTTTTTATCACATAGCAGAAAAGGTTTATGAAGAAAAATTTTCACATTTTATAAAGTTCTGAACAACCCTTAGTTGATATCTCAGCATTACACATAAAAGTTAAAATAATTGCACAATAAATATTTATGTAACTGCCACCTAGACTCTCGAAGGAAGCTTGACCATATTTCTACTTGCCTTCCGTCTTTCCTCTCTCATTCACCTTTGTCTATATATTCTGTCTGATTTATGTCAGACAAATCATTGTAATTCATCAGTAACTATTCAGCAACAGTTTTTTTAAGGATCAAAGTTTGCACCATCACAACCATGACATAATTGTCACAGTTGGGAAAAGTTTTAAAATCATCTTCTTATAAAATATCCCAACCAAATTTAAAATATTTTACCAAGAATTTTTAAGAATGTATCATAGTTTTGGTCAGAATTTTGTTTTTCAAGCTAGGATCCAAAACATAAAAGAATCATATTTAATGTTTTTTTATATTATTTTATACTGCAATACATTAATCACTTAGTTGATCTATTTTACCAGGGATCAAATTTAGAACTTTGCATTTGCCGGGCAGGTACTTATGCTGCTGAGCTAAATCCCTGGCCTTTAGTTTATCCCTTTTAAAATATTTTTTTCATTTTGAAATTGGAAGTTTTCATATTAGTGGTCAAGTAAAATGTTCCATGTCCTTAATTTTTTTATGTTATTTCTCCACATTTACCTTTTCCTCTTGTCTACTGCATTTTCTATAAACTGAAGGCTAAGGTGTCTTGAATCTTGGTTGTTTTTCAGGTGACACTGAAAAGATATTATTAAATAATGCAGGGAATCTTTGTCAAGTTGAAATCTACTTCTCATAAGCTTCCTAAGAGAAAATTGAGAAATAAAGTTCCCTCAGGTCAAGATGTTTCTATAGACTTTATAAAAGAGCAAAACTCTGCAAGGACTCTTCAGGAGCTCTTAAGTCTCAGAATCACATTTTATAGGAGAAAATGCTAGGAAAAGTGAATAGAAGTTAAGAGAGCATCTCTGATTTCTTCTTTCTGAATTGCACTGGTTTCTGTTCTCACTCTCTGACTTTATTTTGCACTCTTATTCTCCTTGTTCTGTCTGTGCTCACTTTCTTTTCCCTTCTGTCTCTGCCTCTGCCTCTGTCTCTGTCTGTCTGTCTGTCTGTCTCTCTTTCTCTCTGTCTCTCAGAAGACCATCTATTTTGTCAGCTGTCCTTACAGTTGAATTTTAACATAGTTGTGAATATTTGAACATCTGTTATAAATATTATATATTTTAGATTTAAACTAGTTTATCATTAAGAATTAAATACAAAAGCATATAAATAATGTAATCATATAATATATAATAATAAGAGTAACAATAGAGATAGTTTTCTTAAAATTAGTCTTTACCTATAATCCAGGATCGCATATTTGGAAAAAATGCCTTCTATACATACGATCACATACAGCACTATATTACAATATCCAACTATCTGATGTTAGAAACCAAATATTATGGTAATTTTTTCCCAACCACAACATATAGATCTATTTCATTTTACTAAAAAGATGATATGCATTATTTTGTTAATGGACTAACACAATTTACATAATTGTGCTTTGGAGATGTACATATTTTTAAGACTTCCTTAACATTTCCTTTTGCCTTTGTGCTATACAATGCTACAATCACACCCGTGCACCTCTTCTTCCTGCACGCTAGTCAAAAGGCATTATTGAATATATTTAATTAAAATGCACTAGTATAATATATAAAACAAAATTCCATTGTGGTTTTCAGAATTTGCATGTATTTAAGAATTTGCAAAAATTTGATAACTATTTTCCCGTGCATTTTATTTCTCTTCATAGGTTTTATAAGCACATCTTTTTTCAGAGTTTTTACAACCTTTTCAAACCAAGCTTCCCTTCTTTACCTATTTCATTTGTATTTTATACAAACTAACTCTTGGTCTTTCATTGTTTTTTTTTTTTTTTTTTTTTTTTTTATCGGTACCAGGGATCGAACTCACGACCGTGTGCTTGCAAGGCAGGTGCTTATGCCTCTGAGCTAAATTTCCAGCCCCTTTCACACTGGTTTTAATTACATTCCTAGGCTTACCATTTATATTTCTAATTTGAATTTTAAACACTTGTTACAGTAGTAGTTGTTGCTATTGATTTGTACATTTTGCATTTATTTTTCAGATATTAGAAATGGTATTTAATGAATGATATTATATTAGGTCAGGCATAGAGTGTCATAATTTTTGCTTTGTGAAAAGTGTTACCCTTCAGCTCTGCTCTTCTGCACTGGCCAGATAGCAAATCTTCACAAGATGTAGCAGTCTTTTCTCTGGGACAACATAGTTTGCCTCTATTGTTGCCTGGTCTTTCAATTCTGGTGAAGTTTTTGTCATTGCAGTCCATGACCCCTTTATTCATGCCAATCATGTGTTCTCCATATTCCAGTGTGACTACTCCAAGGCAAGTTCAATGGTTCCATGACACAGTCAAGCCATGAACCAAAAGCTTGTTTTCAAGGGAGCATCAGTTTCCATCTTCCAGGAACCATATCTTTTCCAGATCACATTGTGTAATCCTGTTGCTGAATGTGTTTTGGAGTCCAGTGGTGTCTTCACCACCATGGTGAATTCTGGGGCTCACTAGAGAGAAAGAAGCAAAGTGTCATCATCTCTACCTCTTTTACTGAGGCCTCTATATTTGTGATAGGTATGAAAGATGAGAAGACAACCCCTCAAGATCGTCAGTATCTTCTGCATTGTCTCCTGTATAAGTGACTCGCTATCTTTATTGACTAAGGTCATCCATGACAACTTAGTGGCAGGACTCAAGTTCAATGTTATTAGAACTACCCAGAAGATAGTGGGTGTTACAGCCAGTAAACTAGCACGATGTTGTGGAATTGTCTGGAACATCATACCTGTGGTTTACAAGCTCACCCCTGAGCTGCGTGGAAGGCTCCCTGGGGTGGCCTCCCCTATGTACCCTCCCAGTGTGTCACTGATGGATGTTATCTGCAGGAAGCTAGCAAACATGATGAAATGGAGAAGGTGACAAAGCAGACATCAGTATCAAGTATGCCTTGGTCTATACTAAGGACCAGATTGCCCACTTTGACAGTGATATCCTGTCTCACACCTCTGACACGTTCCTCAGTGGGCACTGTGATGAGATCATACCTTGGTCTGAAAGTGAATTTGTCCAAAGCCACAGTAGGGGGAGTATTTGGGCCACATGGCCTCAAAGAGCCAGAGCTGCTGGCCTAGCACTCAGGGCAGAGGCCCTCAGTTGCTAGAGTCCCCCAGTGTGCTGAGAAACCAAGGTCCTCAGGTTACATCCAGGACTCCTGGAGAGAAGAGGAGTCTCAGGAAGCTCAAATTCATTAGATTCCTTCAATAAAATGGCACAAAACAAAAAACAAACAAAAGAAAGAATTGCAATTTCAGGTTGTTTATCTTAAAAATGCCCTTTTACTCTCAGAGGAATAAAATTTTTAAAAAAATATTTTTGTTCTGGAATTTATGTTGGTACAAGAAAGTGTAGCTTTATATATCATTTGTAGATACAAGAACTCCTAGATTCTCATGTGTGGTAAAATTATAAATTCGCATTCTTTATATTTCTATTTTCTGAGATAAACCTGTATTACTTAAATGAAAAGTGAAATTCAGTTATAAAATTCTCCAGTAAGCACCAATAAGCAGAAGACTTTTGGTATAATTAAATTGTGCTGCATACATCAATTGCTTTTGTAATGATAATAATTTACAATATCTTTTTCTCAAATTCTGTATCCAATATTTAAATATAAAATTTTTATTTATAAGCTACTAAGACAATCTTTTCTCTCTCTCTCTCTCTCTCTCTCTCTCTCTCTCTCTCTCTCTCTCTGAGATAAAGTCTTGCTATATAATTTTGGCTGGCCTGGACTCACTGTGTAGAACAGGCTGGCTTTGAGCTCAAGGCAGTTCTCCTGCCTCAGCCTCCAAATGCTGGGATGACAAGTGTGCAACACCACACCTGGTTCTTTTTTTTTTTTTTTAGTATTAGTATTATCACTCATTTTAAATTTTAATCCTAACCTGCATTAAAAAGGCAACAAACAGAAAGAGGTAGGGAGAGAGTTAGAGAAAGAGGGAATAGAAGACAGAGAGAGAATATGAGATGAGACAGGGACAGGGTCAATGCCATAATTTAACTATAATATTTAAACTGGGATGGCATCCTATTGCTAGTTAGTTTTTAAAATTAGGTCCAATTTCATTTTAAATTTTATCCTGTGGAATATCAATGTCTGAATTGCTTAGCAGTTTACTCACTAAGGATAATTTGCTATTAATTAATTAAAACTTTATTATCTCCAACATGCATCAAATGAAACAAAAGGGTGTTGAAAAATAAACACTATCACTTTGTATGGAGTGATTTTAGGAAATTTATACATACAGTGGCAGGCTACAAACATATTTGATTCTTTTTAGAAGACAAAAAATGTTTACTTTTAAAAATCCTTTTACTTTTTCTCTCCAGGTGCTAGATTAACACTCACATTTTAAAAACTGAAAATGCCTGTTCCTGACTATGTCTTTACCTTAAGGGGGGCTATTATTCACCTATGGATCAATGCCAGTGTCAGCCCAAATAAATGATGCTGCCTTGCTGATTCATTTCCCTTGATACTTGAACTACAATGCTGTATTTGGGTTGGAGGCTCATAAATCTTTGAGGTTGAGTGTAGAGATTCCTAAGTGTGCTCCGTTCTGATAGCATTCAAGATGAGATCTGAAGCTCTCCTACTGCAGCACTATGGTGTATGTGCTATTGATACTATTGTAAATGACAGCGTGCAGGTGATCGAATCAATAATTTAAGTTTTCTTCCCTGGACTGCAGTATCCACGATGGAAGAAATACCTAAAGTAATACATCTGATGTCTGCTTAAAAAAGATTTGGCATTTCAGAGTTGTTGCTTCATCCAAATTGAAATATTCTATTTGCAGTCTCTCCCACATTCATTAATGATTTAAAGACATCTCCTGTCTCTCAGCAGTCTATTTTTTCCATTATTTATTTCCACCAAGGTAGGGATAATTAACTTAGCCTTCTCTGCTCCAGGTTATGATTGAACAAACATATTTCATGGGATGTTACAGAACAACCTGATTTGGGCATAGTATAAATTTCTCACATGACAGGAATGTTGGAATTGTGACTGCAGAGTAAATCATTAACTATTTTGTCCAATATATTAGTATTTTATCAACTAATGTTCATTCCTTTATTATTTACAGTTCACCTATTCCCAAACTTAGTTGTGTTGAATTAGTTGCACAGAGTTTTAAATTGTGAAGTTCCAAGAAAAGAATAAGTGAAACATTTAATAAAAATACCTGTGTAAAACTACTGCTACCCTCCCACAACAAAAGAAAGATTGTGATGCAACAACTTTCTACTTTCATTTCTACTGCAGAAAAATATGAGATAATTAAATCAGAATTTTGTATATGTTTGTTTTTTAATATCATGAAGTATTTCCTAAAATCACAAAGTTTTGGGAAGAGCAATGAAATTATCAGAACTTCATGTCCATTTATCTAATTGTTGCCTCTTGTACTGTACATTTTTAAGCTTATCCCTCATTTCTTGAGAAGATTACTTGTTGTATTGTATGCTGCTAATGGAAAATTTATGAACAATGAAACACATTTTTGGAAAATAAGAACAGCATTCAATTAACTATAACTTAATTGTGAAAATAATTCATAGGAGAAAATAAAATTTAACAATGTCTTAGACCCTCTGTAAATATTTGTTGAAGAATGCATTTATATTTTAGTAAAACACAGCATTAATAGTGTAGAAAACAAAAGTCTAGATTTTGTTAAAACTTTTGTAAACTGTTCTTACTAGAATAAATATTACTGATAAATATATGATTATATTTGTAAATGAATTACAAGAATTTACAGCACATGAGTTGTTGGAGTAGTCTTTTAAGATAGTAGTTAACATTGTTCTATTTTACAAATTACTATTGAAATATGATCTATATGTATGAAAGTACAAACATTTTAAGCATCTTGTAACTAAATTTAATAAGCTCACCTTACCAACTTGAAAAGAAGTGAGTATTACTAGCACATAGATGTTTTTTTCAGTACTGTTAGATTAGACATAGGCAACCATGACTCAAATAATTTGCAAAAAGTACTTGGAATTTTTTCCACTTTGTACGTGTATGTGGAATGAAATGAATGCTTGCTTTTTGCCTATTTTATTCAACATTATTATTGTGAGGTTCCCCTGAAGATGGTGGATCAATAAGTAGCAAGGTAAAGAGCCTTTCTGAGAGAAACAGCTCAGATGCTAGAATTTAACACTACGGAGAAGACCAGATGAAAGGAGAGGGATTCTCATGACCTAGGAAGAAACTAAGAAAAAGAAAAAGAAAAAAAAAAAAAGAAAAGAAAAACCTGGACATAAGGCTAAATCCAGACACACTCTCACCAGACCCAGTCCTGCGCTGTGTTGTGCTAGGTGCCCTGGAGTCAGATGGCTCATGGTCATGCTGGTTAGGGGTTGGCGAACCCGAGGCCCTCAGCAAGAAGACGCATCACAATGGAGAATGGAGCCAGTGTGGAGATCTGCACTAGCCCGAGGTGAGTGCTCAGAATTTGGTCTTCCCATGGGAAGGGTGACTGACTGGACAACATATTGGAATTGGACAGGACGGGCCTGAACCCAGAACTGCAGTGGCTCCAGTTGGCCACCCCTGGCACAGAGCAGATTGGTGAGATCTGCTTGGGCTGGGTCATGCCCTTGAACAGGACCCAATAGCCAGGGATGAAATTGCCCTCAAAACTGTCCCAAACCATTTCCATCCGTGCAGCACACACTAACATGGTGAAGGTTCCCAGTGATTGCATGGCTCAGAGGGGAGGGGCCAGCATGCACTGTCCCAGCTTGCACTTCAGTGATCAACAGCAAACTGGAGAGGACAGCAATCCCTAGCCAGCACACTTCAGAGTAAGTGGGCCTGGGAACTCCACTATAACACCTGTTTGGAAGAAACCAGAAACATGACAAGAGAAAGAAACAAGAAAAAGTCTCCAGCCACCAACCCAGGGAATATGGGTCCAGGAGAGGTAAATGCAGAAGAGATTGAGGGCAGCAAGCATGTAATATTGGAAACAGCATCAGCTGACATAAAGAAATATCTTCCTGGCATTATAGAAAAACTCAAAACAGAGATACTAATACAAGTAAACCAAGATATAAGAACATTAATAAAAGAAATGCTAAGAACCTCTCAAGAAGACACAGATGGAATAGTGGAGGAACACAGAAAAAGGAAGGAGACCTTCAATGAAGAATATAAAAAAAATTATAGAATACATGAAACAGATTCAAAGAGATTACCAAGAAATTAAAAACTGCATGGAAAGCTGGCATAATTGCTTGAAAGAAACTAAAGATAGACTACCAAAACTTGAAGATAGGTTTGCAATGTGTGTGTGATTGCAAAAGGAAAGATCTGTTCAAAATAACAAGGAGCCAGGGAGTAACAATACAAAAGCTAAAAGACAACAAGGAGATCTATAACTTAAGAATAAAAATATGAGTGAAGAAGCAGTGGTAAACACAGATTAAATACAAAGACTATTCACAGAAATAATAAGGAAAACTTCCCAAGCATAGGAAAAGGACATGATATTTAGATGTATGAGGCATACAGAACTCCAACCAGCTACAACCAAAACAGATACATATCCAGACATATAATAATCAAATTCCCAGAAATTCTTCAAAAGTACAGGATATTAAAAGCCATCAGAGAAAAGAAACAGATCACCTATAAAGGAAAACCCATCAAAATCATGACAGACTTCTCAACACAAACCATCAAATCAGGAAGAGCTTGGAGTGAAGTATTCCAAGCCCTGAAAGAAAATAACCTCTAACCCAGATTGATGTACTCTGCAAAACTCTCTCTCAAAGTAAATGGAGAAACAAGATGCTTCCATGACAAAGAGGAACTGAGTTTGTGACCACCATTCCAACCCTACAAAAAAGATTGAAGGACATTCTAGAGAGAGAGAGAGAAAAAAAAAGCACCACAATTTTAGGAACAGTGCCAGAGAGGCCTCAATGAATGGGGCAGACAGTGGAATGAAGCAGAAAAGTAGACAATCAATTGGAGAAAAATAGCATAGCAGAGATGAGGCAGAGAAGGTTGGCTATAATCTCTAACATAGATGGCCTTGATACACTAACAAAAACAAACAAACAAACAAAAAAACCCACAGGCAGAGTAGATCAGGAGATAGGGTCCATTTACATGCTCTGTATAGGAAATATAATTAACCTAAAAGAGGGTTTATGGACCAAAAGTCAAATACAAGACACCAATGATCTATGTGACAGGGAATCAGAGAGAAATAGGGGCAGCTTGCCCAGAAGCTGCAGATAGGTTGGAAAGACTTGACACTTTTGTGCAGTGGAGAACTACTCAGCTGTAAGGAAGGAAAACCTTGAGGCTTTTGTAGGTAAAGGAATACAACTTAAGATCAAGCTCAGGGGCAAAAAGGTTCAGAACCACTTAGATAAATAGCAGTTGCCCCCCTAATCTAAAAACTAAAGGAGTTAGTGGGACCCAAAATGTACATTGCACCCTGTGGAAGTGAAAGGGGAGGAACTGTGCAAAAAAAAAGGAAGATAGATGACATTGTTCCTAGTTATCAGGATTTAAAATCCACGTTATGCTCATCACTTTGTTTAGTTTGATTATATTCTATTCCAGTCTGTCTACTTGTACTAGATTTGAGGGCACAGGCAGCTATTTGAAAAATAGCAGGATATACTATGGTAACCACCGTTAATTTCCTATTAACTTAATCTGAAGCCCTGTATAACTTACACTGTCTTATTATAACTGATCTTATTTGAATCTGGTTTGTTAGATTGCTGTTTTGTCTTGACTGATTTTATTCAAATCTGTTATGTTTGATAGTATCAAATGTGAGAGTATAGGCAACTACTCTGAAGAAGACAAGATTCACTAGGATACCTATTCTGGTTTGACTATTACCTGTTGTTGAAGTCCTATAATGTCTCCAACGTTTTGTTTTCATTAATATCATAATGTACTGCTATGTTCAATTATACTATGACTGGTGATATAGACAATTCTATTAAAGATAATAAAAGACATCATAGTAACCATTGTAGATCACCTTGTATTGTGGTTTTAATCTTGTGCTATGTCCATCCTTTTGTTTTGAATGACCCCATTTTCTTCTTTTTCTCATTTATCTTATTCTTTTCAAAATACAATTTAAAAAGTAAAAAACAAACAAATGATTGTGATTGTGAGATTCCTCCATGTTATTGCATGCTGTGTACATTGCTCATTCTCCACTGGACACAGGGATGGTGTATATGGTGTTTGCATCTATGGGATGAGTGTGTGTTAGTTGATGTGTTTATCTGTAGTCTTCTAAACTATAAAAAACTGAATTTGAGATTATTGTCTCATTTCTTCTTAATTGCTATAAAGCCTGCTTTCTTCATAGGAAACAAGGAGTTTCCTTTGTAAAAAAGTTTTTAAAAAATATTTAACTTATTCAATGATATAAAATATTTACATTATTTATAGTTGAGTGAGTTTTAAAATTTTGGTCTATTCTTTTTGTCAATTTATTGTCATACAGTTTCTCATTCCCTTTTTTTCCTGAGTCAAGATCTCACTGTACTCATTACTAGACAAGTCTGGACAAGCCTTTATCTTGTAGAGATCCTCTTGCTTCAGCCTCCCAAGGGCTGGAATTACAGGTAAGTTCCACCTACCTGGTGTTATTTCCTTACTATTCCTTCAATTTGAGTACAATTAATACTGATGTAATCTCTATCATTTTTAATATATTGGTAATTTATAGCTTTCTTATTTTCCTGAATCAGTCTGTCTACAGGCTTATCATGTCTCTGTGTGTTTAGTTAGTTGGTTGGTTGGTTGTTTGGCTTTTGTATTTAGAGAATGTGAAGAAAACAAATAATTGCAGGACCCAGAATATGTTCCCTGAGACTACTTGCAATTCTAAGATTCTATTATTCTATGGCTGTGTAATTTTAAGAAGTGAATGTATTTTAAACTTATTCCAGGCATCTGGGATTATATGCACAGTTCGAAGTCACGCATATATGTGTGACGTTGTTTTACTTTGATTTGGAGGAATCTGTGACTTCCCACCATTTGTCTGCTAGGAGGATTCACAGAAAGGTCTTTGCCTCACGAAATCACCAGGGGCCTGGATCTAGCTGTGAGCTTCAGGTGGCCAATGTTCCTTCCACTCCCATCTGCCTGACTCTCATTCCTATCAGCCCTGTTCACAGTGGCTCGGAAACGAGGAACCTAATAAGTCATGATAGGTGAGTATGGTTACATTCATAATCAATACTTGAATTACTTAATTAACCACAGATAACCATGCAAACAAACAAGTGGGGATACTAATACTTGTGCTTGTGTCTTCTATGAGAACTTGAACTTTTTCTTCAGTTTCCATTTTTATTAGTATTTGTCACAAGTATATGATTACTTTCCTTATGGAGCATTGACACAGATGCATGATGTATCTGATTTCTTTTTTCTTCTTTTTTCAAACTGTTTCCCTCCCTCTTGTCCCTCCCTTCATATCTTAGTCCTCTTCCCATATGAGAAAGATCTATCTCCCTACTTTTTATCATCTATCCTTTATTTTGTGTTTATTTATTTGTGTACGTGTCTCATATAAGAGAAACCATATGATATTTAAGCTTGTGGGTCGGGTTTATTTCTGAAACCTAAAAACTTGCATAGCAGATCCAATGGACTAATGTGTAGAAATATCAAAAGGAAAAGTAAATACACATGGAAAGCATTTTGGACAAAGTGAAACAAAACCTAAATCAATTAGCTGATCTTGCAAAGGTGGCAGAAATCGGCTAGTTCCTGCCCTTGATGCAGAGCACTTAACCCCTTGAACCAAAACTACCTCAGCTGAGCAAAGGATCAACGCCTCCCTCCTTAGAGTAGCATTGGCTGGGGGTCCAAACTGGGGTGCACGTTTTGGGTGACAGCGGGTGTGTCTTCCCTGACCTTGTGGTTCTGTGCTCTCAAAAAACATACAGTCCACATGTGAGTATGGTACTTTCAGAGCTTGAAAGAACAGAAAATTTCCTTATGTTCTCTATGTTTCTCTTGGTTGAAAACTGATTTCCTCGGTAATCAATCAGGGATGCTGTGCTGAGCTTGGGTTAGTCCCTGAATCAAAGGAACCCTGTGGTTTGTGCAAAAGCACACAAGAGAGGGAGGGGTGCAGTGAAGGCAGGAGCTAAGGCTCCGCCCAGGGTCAGTGGCATCATTTGTCCAAATCCTCAGAAAGCAGAAAAGACACAGGTGAATCTGTGGAAAGCTGGCTCGCTTTTTTTTTAAGGCAAACTATTGCATATGTATGTAATTTCTCCTTACTTGATTATTAAGGCTTATTGAATAGTCTGTGTTGGAGTGAATTCCAAAGGTGGTCTTTAGACTATGGAATAGATTCAGCACTTTCTTATTCTTAATGAACGCAAAAACTACTTTCTAAATTAATACTGACCTTAAATAAGGTGGCTAAATGTACTTTATTTACTTCTAGGATTTTATTCTGAGTCCCTCTTATAAAATTCTAATTTTAATATACCAGAAATGGGAAGATATATAAAACTAATGCCTTCCTTATTTTTTTCTCCTTCTCCTATCCCCCCTTGTTCTTCTTCCTCTTCTCTTGCTCTTTTTTCTCTTCTCTTTCTCCTCCTCCCCCTCCTCTTCTTTGGCTCCCTCCTCCTCCTCCTCTCTCTCCCTCCTCCTCTTTCTCTTGCATTTCTACTCCTCCTGTCCTTTTCTTCTGCTCTTCTTTTTCTTTATTCCTCCTCCTTCTCTTCCTCCTCCTCCTCCTCCTTTTTCTCTTGTCTTCTATTCAGTGTTGGATATTATAGACATAATATTGTATTATAGAAAGAAGATTGGTATTATATATTATTCATCCTTGACTGAGCATTTGGTAAACTAAAAGCTAAATTTCATGTACAACTAAATCCCCTCACTCAATTTTTTATTATTTATTCCAAATATCCTATCACGTGAAATATACAAACAAGACATTATGGAAAAGAAAACAAGGGGTACACAGTTTTATGAACACTTTGGGTTTAATGAAACCTGTATATCATTTAAGAATGGCAAATTTGTCTTGATGTAAGCCACAAAATTTGTTATAAATTGTTACAGTGTCTAAAGAAAACTATCTATATGGTAAGCAGTGAATGACTACAAAATACACTGTATGGAAGAGCCAACAATTCTGTGAGCCTTATCTACAGTTAAAAGATCAAGAAATTAAATTTTAAGAATATAGAAACAGGAATAAAGAATGAAACATGAAACAAAAAGGAGATGTTAGAATAGAACCTTAAATCTAAATTCCTCTTGAACATTTTACACAGTGTTCAAGTTACTGCATATGAATGTAACTGCACCTTATTTTACTTGTTAAAAATATTTAGGTATTTTATCTCATGTTTGTAAGTTCAACAAGTTATTCAACTCTTGGAAGCTTCAATTTTTGCATGTATGTGATGATGGTAAAAGTGCTCTCTAAGGTTGTAAAAATGAAAGACTAAATATTCCAAGTCAGCACATTAACTAACAGTTACACATACTAATAGTGTGAATACAATATTCACACTCTGTAACATGAGATAATGATTTGTAAGCTCTCATCAGTTGTAGAAACTACCAAAGGGACATATAGCTTGTATTTCAAAACTAGTGTCTGTATAATTAATCCTCTTAAATACATAACTTTCAAACCGACACCCACAGGTTCAAAATACAAATTCAGAAATAAGCATAAAAAGTTTTAAAATCACAAATATACAAAATTGAAATAATAAAATTAACAACAATAATCATATTTACTATATATGCTTAGTCTTTGCTAGATTCATTTATATGTGTATCTATTACTATGTATTTGTTATCCAAATACTCAAAATTTTCATGAATTATTAAACCCATGATTTCTGTATTACTTTTTATCCATGAATTAGTCTTCCCATGTATGTAAACCTTACTTTTAGAACCAGAATATTTACTTAAGAATCCATAAAGATTACATTTCTATTATTATTAAATTATAACTTATTAACAGCTTTGTTTTTAAGATCTAAACAAAATTAGACTCTTTATCCTTTCTAAAATAGCCTATTACAGTATGAAATACACAGCTAAAAATAAACACACTCTCAATAGTTTAATTGAACTATCTCTCTCTAGCAGAGATTGTTAATTGAAAGCCACTACATGTTAAGTAAAGTCACAATTAAAATTAAGGATTGAATGTAGTAAGAGAAATGACCTGATTAAAATTCACAATGAATGATGAAAACTGACTCTTTCTCAAGGTTAATTTTAATAAGAAGTTATTCAGAAGAAAGAAGTCCTTGTTTACAGTGACTGTTTATGCTTTGTTTTAAAATTTTCAGTTAGAGAAAAAGTGTGAGAGACTATAGGCAAATTCAAAGGGAAATGTTACCTTCATTGCTTTTGTAGCTATAATGCTCAGTGGCTCAGTTTACCTAGTCCAGTGATGGTCAGGAGTATATAAAAAATTCCAACCTGAAAGCAAAACCAAGACACCAGCAGTATCAGAACAATGAAGCCATGATGTGACAGGGGTCACATATCAAGTGTTCCTTGTGTACTTCTTGGCTTTACTAAATCGTCTTGTGTACCAATTCTATAATATGAGACATCTTCCAAAAAGCCAGATTTACCAATCTGAGAATGAACTGAGAATCTTGAACTTTAGGTGAATAAACTATGAAAATTTGGAAACTTTAACTTCTCCAGTTGTTGTGAATATTGGTCAACCTCCCCCTCCCTAGGACAAACTGCCTGACTTCAGCAACTTGAAAGAAGTGATGTCCATTTTTCAGCCCATGCTGAGCTGGCACCAGGGCAGAATAATGCAGCTCGAGGGTGTGGAGGAGTGAAAGGACTCAATTCCAAGCAGCTGGGAAGCAGATCACAGTAAGAAACTCATGGGCCATGTGACCCTTTAGTGGTCTTTTCCTCCTAATGGCACAGTGGTCTATGAGCATCCATGCATCCCTAACACTGTATCATCCAGTCATCCTTCCATGGTTTGTGGTCAGGCTGATAACTGTGGTTAACTGGTCTACCATGGTAAGTATGAGTTTGTGTGTACTTAGGGAAACACCCTTTCACTGATGTATACCATATCCTTTCAACCAGAAATAACTAGTACCATTAAGGCTGTATCCCCACGAAATGCTAGTTGTGGGCATATTTATGTCACAAAACCACTTACTGAAAACATCTCTCACTCTTTGCAGTCTTTTTCCCTGAGCCTGAGAACAAAGGTGTTGCCAGCTCCAGGTTGCTTGGAGTGTTGTAGAAATAATGGCCATGGAGCCCTGTGGAGTCATGGCCAATGGCCTGTGGGGATTGGCTCCATGACCCACCCCTGCTGCAATCTCAGGTACATGCTAAGTCTCCGGAGCTCCCTAGCAGGACCACACCTCTGCTGCCAACAGCAATAACCCACTGGCTAAAGTACATTCTTTTTGTATCCTGTCCTACTTGCCAACTCTCTATTACCTTCTGAATTCCACTCCAATAAATTATTTGCACTCCAATTATTGTTTCCATTACTATTTCTGGATGAAACTACTCCTTAAAAAAATCTTCATATTATGAATCATTTTTAAATGTTTCCATTAACACTGGAATAGCATAATAGCATTCCACTAAGGCTATTTGGCTTCAAAATACTAAATCTTCACCTGTAAATCACACAGCAAGTGCCATATTTACATGTTACTTTGCTCACTAACTCTAAAATGTGATTTTCTTCTTTTTGTATAGAATTCAGTAAAAAGAATCATTTAATTATTTTGTTGAATATGAGAAGAGATATGCATGATATTATTGGAGATATGTATGATTAAAAATGAATCTTTAAAATGAGTTCATTGTAACATAGTGAAATGTTTCTTCTATTTAAAGCATGCATGGAATCAGGACAGCTAAGGGATGAGATTATTAGAGAATTAATTGTTCTGAGGCAAGCCATGTGGTCCCTTAGTGATGTGGAAGGTTAAGTCTGTGTTCCTTTCTGTTTGAGTGGTTTCATTGGAACAAAGCTTACTGATCTGATCAAACAGCTAAAATCCAAAGCCTTTTTTTTTTTTTTTCAACTGCAGGGGGAGGCTTTAGCTTATGTGGAGCTGAAAGATATTTTGATATTTTTTTCTTTATTTTTTAAGAGAAAAGGAAAACAAACATGGTGATTCCTTCAAAATATATTTTACAGGTACTAAGCAATCTGATTCCATTTTTATGGTGACATGATACCTTTAAACTTATTACAGTTGAAGAAAAAAGGGAGAGAAAGCCTCATTTATTAATGAATTAACTGATTTAATTGAAGAGGTCTGGTCTGTTTTATTTTCTTACTGAGTGTGGGTTATAGGTTCAAAGAGTTTGAGAATTAGAGCTCTTGGAATTACACTACCATTATCACCTTTTCATGTGCTAAAAGAAAGAGACCATTAGAAAATAGTAGTGTAGGAATCAGGTAATTGTCAAAAACAAAATTCCAAAGAGGAATAAATAAACAAAGTTGGTGTGAACGAGAATGATTTTCAAAGAAAGATGAACATAATATACATATATGTTCCCCATGAATATATGTTTAATTACCTTGAAGGAAAAGGAATAATCATACAGAGAAGTTTCCCACATTTCCAAGATACTTCGATATACAATTGCAATGTAAATTGCTTCCTCTTTCTAGTTAATGATTTATTGTTTCCTTAACAACTCTGAGGTTTGAAATTGTATGTGCACACCAGTCATTGAAATTATATTCAGTTACTAGGTATAAAAATACGGACTGAAAAAGAGGAAACTTTCAAGAAAATTGTTTACTTATAAGAATCCACATTCTCCTCTTGACTATTTTTTTGGCCATAAATTGCATGAACATTTGTTTAGAATCCCTCAGAAACAGCAGTCTTATTTTTGAAACTATTTATGGAGGCAAAAGCCTGGCGGCATGAAAGTAGCACAGCTTTGCAGTTTTAAAATCTGGGCTCAAGGAGATGTATAAACATTTATTGAGTATTTCCTGGGTCTCTGACTCATTGGTATGTTCTTTGCATTTATTATCCAGTTTAATCTGACCCTCCAAGCAATGGAATGATACATTATAAATTGTGGCAATAACATAGCCTGGAAATGGAGATTTCAGGTCAGAATTTTCAATCTGCCACTTTGGAAAGGTGTAATCTTGGGCAAATCACTAAACCTCTCTATGCTTCAGTTATAAAACTGAAAAAAGAAGGAACAATGGTAATATCAGTGCCCACATTAAAAGTACTATAACAGTACCTATAATAGATTTATTAGGTAATTGAAATATTTTTTATTGGAAAAATGCCCGGTTTATTATCCAAAGTATAATGACCCATGAATTGCATGTATTTGTTTGTAGGTTACAATTTTAACAGTTATTTTGAGCATAATGAGAAGTTTCGAATGAATGAATTATGTTACAAAATATGAATCTGGATGTTACAGTAAGTATTGTTTGCTCTTATAAAGTCATGATACAATAAACTACCCAATTTTCTGCAGATGAAAAGAGTCAATAGGAAAATTTATTTCAAGACCTGTGACATGAAAGACACATTTGCACAGAAGATGAATGAATGAGTTAATAATCCCCTTTACTTCTGACTCTTGCTTCTAGCTCAGATGTATGACTATCCATTGAAGGAAAGCCTTTGATCTCTTTGACAAGGCAGATAAGGAGTATCATCTATATGAATTGCAAGCTTATTTCAGTGCTCTCAAACAGTAAATGTGCTCAGATAAAGGAAAGCACTTTATAAACTATGAAACACTCCTGAGGTGCATACAAGCTGCTTCTAGAAGGTATTACTGTGCATTTTAAACAAGAAAAGTCATTTTGTGTTGTGTCAGTTGTGGAATTTTAGGAAGTTTCTAAATTTTCCAAACATCAGCTACTTCATATCTCAAGAATAAAGGAATTTAATCACATACAACTTATCCTGAAATATAAATGTGGGTGACAGTACATAAAAATATTCAATTTAATCCTCAACATTACACTGTGGACACAGAAAAGTATCTTGCATCAGTTGGCTGCTGCTATTGTAATGTTGTTGGTGTTAATGGATTTGATCAGGGTTACTCTTAGATGTTATTTCTTCAAAACAATAATAAACATCAGACATATGTCCCTATGCTCCATTGTGACAATGGCAAATGTTAATTCACATGACCTTTTCCTTCTTGCTGCACCAGGAAGCCAGTAAGAACAGCCTTGATAAATGTTACTCCGCTCCTTTTTGTCTTGAAACATTTCATGCTTAAATGTAGATCTATGAAGATAATGCAAAATTCAAAAGTAATTTTTACATTCATAATTTCTTTAATAATCTAATTCTAAAGGTTCGTTGTGAGGCAAAATTCGAGTCTGATAGTCACTCTCAGAAAGTGGAGACTTCAAAGATTATTTCGGTTCACCTTCCTGTGTGCCTGCAACAATAGGATCTTGAGACTAGAAAACTAATAAGAAGGCAAACATGTCTTTAACACATTTAGCTTCTCATTTCACATAGAAATTAATTGCTGGAATGACGGACTTTAGTAACATAACATCTAAACTATAAAACGACGCTTTTCTAGAAGCTGAGGATTCCTAATGGAGAAGGAATGTCACGCTGCTTATCCCTTATGACTTCAAAATCAAGTGCGATCTGATCTCCTGTCCGGTATTATTTTTCATATATTTCAATCTTTTACTCTCCTTTGTGTGTTTCTGCATTTGAATAACCATTTAACAACGATTTTAATCAACATAATGGAATATTGCAAGTCTAAATAACATGATGAGAAACTCATCTAATATACTCCATTATACACTAACCAATCTCCTACAGAAAAGTGGTGCAAATATGTACAATTTTGTTAAGATATTCTGAAAACTAACAATGACTATTGGCTCTCCACTTGTTTGATAAGAGATAAATTCTAATAAAAATATGTCTGTGTTGAGCTAATAAGGGACAAAATATGAAATAAAGGAAACTATGAAACAATGGAGTACATTTAGTTTTATTGGAATACTTGAATTCATGCAGGAAGTGTGAAGATCAAACAAAATAAACCTTTTGTGGATAGACAGGGAATAGCTGTCATTTCCAGGCCTCCATTTGGGGATCTGTGTATAAGGAATGATACTTGCTGAGCAGGAAAGACTCTCCCTCAGAATGGAAAGGTAGTTTCCATTTGCGGGAAGGTCTTACAGGCACCTTGCTTGCAGGAGCCCTTATCCAAGACAGCTTGATTTGCCTGTAAGTTGGGGTCTTCTTTCAATTCAGCATGACTGATAAATCACTTGAGCTGTTGTGAATCTATGGGAGCCTGTCTTCTGCAGTCGCCTCAGCATGCTCTCTCCTCTCCCCTGGAAAGTATTTATCCGGGATCATTTCTGAACAAAGAAGACACACTGAACTTTCTTTGTACTCTCAACTGTATCCAAAACTGCATTTATTATATCAAATACCTAGAGCTTTACCCCAAACAAACATTCTGCAATTACCTGCACACACCACCCGGGAACCTACAATTCAACTTAATTCTGACATTATGTATTTGAAAATAGGGTCAAACCCACAGGTTGCCTGTTGAGTCCCACAGATTTTCCCCTTTAAGAGATCAATTGCAGTTAAGATCATCACCTATGCTTCTAACTGCGGGCTATAAATCAGAAGTTCCCATTTCTTATTCATGGGGTTGCATCATTCCTGTGAATGGCTCAGAGAGCTTAGTAAATCCCTTCACTTATGTTCACCTAATTATTAGAAAAGATAGACATCAGGAGCAAATATTTGGAGAAATTCATAGGATAAAATATACGGTTGAGGGAGAAGAACTTTCATGAATTCTCCATGTGCATGACATTCATGGCCCCCCAAGTACATTCACCAGTTCACAGCCTAGAAGTCCTCCAAACCACATCCTCCTGAGTTGACTGGGAAGCCTCAGTATGTAGGCATTAGTGATTAAATCTTAGTCCTCTCATGATTAACTTTATCTCCATCTCTCTTTCTTCCCCAGAAAGTCAGAGGTGGTGCTTAGATTTCCAATCCTTTATTCCCTTACCTAGAGGGGACTAGAGGACAAGTATGCATTTCTATTTCTGTAGTTATGTCAATCAACTCAAACTCAGATACTGCCAAAGTAAAAGGAGGTTATTTCAGTATTAGGAAATGCAATTCAGGACACTTAGTTTCAGATGACCTTGGATTTTGCATTCTGTGGAAAGCACAGAAAATGCGAGCTTGCAGTTGCACACAGTGCTGGTTGCTTACAAAATAGTAAATATTCTTTTATAAGAAACCTGGTAAATGTTGAGAAGGAACAGGAGCTACATGACCAGTAGAAGAGTCAGAAAAGAATGTGTACTCTCATGAAAATGTCCAAAAAGTTGGAGTCTGATAACATCTGGACATATATCTTGAGTCTCTGAATACAGTGTAGTTATCCAGTTATCCTACCGGTTCCAGCCACCTGAAGGCAGAGTGGAGCTAAACAAATTTCTCATTTCAGGAGAGCACTCTCAGATGTGCGTAAGTCCTTGCTCCCGAGCACCCTGTGAATGTCACTTTGGAAAATTTTTTCATTGACACAGTCATTGCATGATTTGTTTGTTTTTGGTACAAGGGAGCAAACTTAGAGCCTTGCACATGCTGGATAAGTACTCTACCACTGACACACTTCCAGCCCTTTTGTTAAAATTTGATGTTATTGCAGCATCTCACTAAGTTGTCTAGGCTGTCCTGCTGTACACCTGCGTCAGCCTCTTGTGTCACTAGGATTTCAAGAATTTACCATCTCTTTTGGTTCATTGTGAGTCTCTCTATGTTTTCACACTTAATGCACATTAAACCTCATCTTACCATATAGTTTCTTGGAAGTCTGAATTTGAATAGTTTCATCCTGTAAGACACCAGGGAAATACAGAATATTCTTATGCAATTGAATTTTATTTGTATATATTTGTAGTACCTAATGACTGCATTTTTCATAGGAAGTTGGTGCCTGTATGTAACACATCTCAATTCTTTTCTTCTTTTGTCTCTTGTTCTCTTCCACATCCTCTATCTCTTGTGCCCTTCCTTTTTGCAAAAGAGCCGTTTTTATTTCTTATTATCTGTCTTTTGTTTTGCTCTTTGTTTTTATTTTAGATTTCTCATATAATGGAAAACATGAGACATTTAAGCTCTTGCATGTGATTTATTTCACTTAATGTTATGGTCTCAAGGTGAATCCATTTTCCAACAAATGAGTCATGTTTATCCTTCTTTATGGTACATTAATACTCCATTTTATACAAATAGCATATTTTATTTATCCATTTAGCTGTAATGAACTCATAGACCAGTTACAAGATTTAGGTTTTATGAGTTATGCTGCAACAAATATGGGTATGCAAGCATTAATCTTTAACTTCAGGAAGAAAATATTCTTTATGCTTAAAGGCCCATTGAGACAAAAATTAATGCTTTTGTTTCAAGATGGTTAATTTACTTTCATCTTTCCAAAGCAAAATGAAATGGTATCAAAGAAATAATCCTACTCTGTCATCAGCAACAAAAAGAAAAAAAAAAAAGAACCATCAATGAATTTAAAAGATTTTTTATGCAAAGTTTTGAAAAATGGAAAGAAACTGAAAGCTAGCATTCATGAAAAAGTACAAAGAGTTATAAATATTAAAATGAAGTCATTTGTGTAAAACCATGACAAAATAGAAGCAGAAAGAAATGCACAAACAGTGGTATCTGAACATGTTGATGTCATTTAACTTAAGGAATTCCTGGGCATCCGACATGCCCTACACACTCACCATAAACCCTTAAACCTGGTTTATTATGGGAAATTCTTTGGTATGCAGCATTTCCCATAACTCAGCTTTACTAGAACTAGTGCCTAACAAGATCTTTTCTCCCTAATGAGCAAGGGCTGATTGCTATAATGAGCGTCTGTGACTAATAAGCTTTATTTCAAGGTAGTTTAGATGGACTAATTTTATTTTGCTTTTAGAGATTCTCCTTTTTTCCCACCCTTTTGGATTTGTGCATGAGCCTTAGAGTGCACACACAGCCGATTCATTTCTCTGCTATTCTCCATTAAAGCATGTTGCTGTATAATGAAGACCTTCTCTTGATTTTATTGCTACTGTTTCAGATCCATAGAAAAAATACAGAGAAAGCTCAAAATAAAACTAGAGAGGGACACAGTAGGGGAGCAGGCCAAGTGTTGTTGAAATAGGAGGCACATATGAAGCTATGCTCCCATTTCTATGTGTATGTTAGAGACAAAAGAGTAATAAATACAAATCTTACAGCAATTTTTATTGAGAGAAGGTAGAGGGAAGAGGTTTAATATATGTGAGTTCATTTCTTTTCTTTCCTAAGAGAGTATCAAAAGGTAAGATAAATTGATTATTTTAGAAGATTAATTGTGAGAACTCTAAATATGGAATTGTCTACAAAAATGCTACTCTTACTTTGACAAAGTGAATTTGGAAATGGTCCTGAAGGGATGACCTTCTCTTCTGATCAATTATGCTGAACTGATTTATATTATTTATTTTATAATGCACCTATATTCTTTTTTACAGTAAAATATTTATAGCTATATTTTTATGATAATATTTAGATAAGGGAGATATTAAATGAATAGAGTAAGGCAAGTGTGGAGACAAGTAAAGAATTAGGATTCTACTGAAAATTCAGGCAAAATGTTGTGATTGCATCGGGAATGGAAAATGTCACAAACACCCCAAATGGTGGTTTTCAGGGTTTTGTCACTAAGCATACAAAAGTGGGACAAGAATAACTGGTGGTCAGTGAATGGTTAAAGAGGCCATTGTTTTACAGTGTTTAGATCTATGTAAGATATATTCTAGAATATGTCCAACCAATTCCTAGAAATGTGAGAAGAGAATATATTACTTTAAAGAAAAAAGTTATTTATTGTGATTTCTGTACATATATTCCTTCCTTTTCATATGGAGAAACTGATGAATTTTGAAATTGTACAAGCTTGTTATAACAGAAATAGTAAGGAAACACACAGTGTGAATTTTTGGAAAGTCTTCTAACCCAGCTCTTGGCAGCCCAATGCTAGAGACAGAGGGAATGTAAACAACAGATTAATCCTATGAAAATCTTTAGAAAGAGTATAGAGAGGAAAAAGAAAAAAAAACCTCTCAGAGATCAAGAAAAGGGTAAAAAGGGTCATGAGGGAATGGCAAGGGTAGGGAACATAGTGAGTTCATGGCCATAAAGGGACAGGGGGTCAAAGAAGGAAACCTTCACTTTCACAAAGAACACGACTTCCTACCAAACACCACCTGTCCCCAGAGGCTCTCAAGGAAAAAGATGGTCTCCCATGAAGTGAAATTTTCTGAGTTTCCATTAAAATTAACTTATACAAATGGACGTTTTTGTCCACAGCCAAGGACACTCTTGAGCATCCCCAAAGCACAAAGAGCCTGGGCTTCTATAGAAAGTATCAGAGGGTACACACTGGAAGGATGGAGGAGGGCATAGAATCAAATGTGTCTCCTGCCCTATGACTTTTAGCTACAAAGCATGCACTGGCAAGCATCACTATGTATTCTCATGTCTATCAATGCTATTTTGCTCAAAATAAGTAAATTTTGGGTGGAAAAGAGAATTCTTCCATAACAACCACAGATCCTCATATCAAACAAGGTCTATAACTAACACAGTAACATTGTTTGAATTAAAACCAGTGAACTTTTTGATTTAAAACTAATGGAGTAGAAATACTTCACATTCTTGGGAAAATTTTCTAAGCTGGGTGATAGTATATTCTGAAAAACACAAATACAAAAGGTGAGCATGAACACATCTGAAAGCATTGGTACAAAGAGTTCCGTTTCCCCTTTCTCACTAGCTATTCTTAGTGGCTCTCTCTCTGAGAACAGGAAATTCTCTTCATGCATAAAAGTACCCAAAGCAAGAAAGAATGTACAACTGGTTTACTGTACTCTATAAAATATTTCAAAACTTTTGTCCAGTTCTCTGTTTTTCTTTTCTTTAGGCAGCCACTTCCTTAATGCTTCACTTTGTAGTCTTTCTTTGACTTATATTTGAAAGGCTATCTGAAAATGAATACATTTGAAACCTGAATATTTCTAGAGTAAGCTATGTTAGCAAAAGTGACTCAAGTGTTTTGAATTTCAATTTCATGCAACTGCTAGATTCACATTGGTGCTTCTCATCTCATGCCCGGCTCCCAAAAGCTCCATGTAGTCATTTGGTAATGACTCTGAGGAACAATCTATCTATTGATGATGCTGTGAGTTTTTGGATATTCCTAAGTACTTTTTTTACTTTTTAAAAATTTTTTTATTTAAAGAGAAACAAAAGCATGTAAAGAGTAGATATAATGCAGATTTTCAAAAAAGATAAACAATAAAAAATCACTAGTTGATAAATTACATATTGTCCTCTTAGAAATAATTGCTCAAGTTACAAAATTAAAGCATACAAAGTAGATAGTCAGTGAGAGTGTAAACAGCTACACATGCATGAGTCTCTACATGTATTTCTATCCTTTCTGTATTAGAGGGAAAAACACAACTTAGCAAGACAAAACAAAACAAATTCTTATAAAAACATGAAACCCAAAAGTCGTATAAAACCACAGTACAAGGTAATTTACAATGATTGCTGTGTTGTTTCTTATTATCTTCAATAGAATTGGCTATATTATCAGGCATAAATGAATATAGCAGTATAATTGAATATAGCAGTACATAACAATATTAGTAAAAATAAAACATTGTAGACAGTATAAAGCTTCAAAGGCAGGTAATAATCAAAATAGAGTGGATATTCTAGTGAATCTTGTCATCTTAAATGCAGTTGCCTATACTCTCAGACTTGATACTATCAATCATAAATTTGAATAAAATCTATCAATACAAAACAGTGATCTAACAAACCAGATTTGATTATGATCAGTCTTGTTAAAACAGTGTAGGTTTTACAGAGCTTTAGATTAACTTAATAGGAAATTAAGGATGATTACCATACTATATCTTGTTATTTTTGGGATTACTGTCTGTGCCCTCAAATCTAGTACAGGTAGAATGACTGGAAAAGAATATAATACATCTAAGCAGAGTAGTGTGAGTAATGTGGGTTTTAAATACCAGTTCACTATTAACAATATAGTGTATCAAGGCCATCTATGTTAGAGATTCTAGTTATCCTTCTCTGCCTCATTTCTACTATGCTATTTTTCTGCCTTTGTTTGTCTAGTTTTCTCCTTCATTCTACTGCCTGCCCCACTCATTGAGGCCTTTCTGCCACTGTTCCTAAAATCCTGGTATTTTTTTCTCTCTCTCTAGAATGTCCTTCAGTATTCTCTGTAGGGTTGGATTGGTGGTCACAAACTCCCCCAGTTCCTCTTTCTCATGGAAGCATATTTTTCTCCATTAATTTCTAGTGACAGTTTTGCAGGGTACATTAATCTGGACTGGGGGTTATTTTCTTTCAGGGCTTGGAATACTTTGCTCCAAGCTCTTCTTGATCTGATGGTCTGGGTCAAGAAGTCAGCCGTGATTCTAATGGGCTTACCTTTATAGGTAATCTGTTTCTTTTCTCTGATGGCTTTTAATATTCTGTTTTTATTTTGAATTTATGGTATCTTGATGATTATATGTCTGGTTATAGATCTGTTTTGGTTGTAGGTGGCTGGAGTTCTGTATGCCTCACACAACCAAATGTCATTTTCTTTTCCCATGCTTGGGAAGTTTTCCTTAATTATTTCCATGAATATCCTTGGTAATTCACCTTATGTATTCCTGCTTCTTCATTCACATTTCTTATTCTTAAATTGTAGATTCTCTTGTCATCTTCTAGCCTTTGTATTGTTACTGCCTGTTTCCTTGTTATTTTTAAGAGATCTTTCCTTTCATCATCACACATTGCAAACTTGTCTTCAAGGTTTGATAGTCTATCCTTAGTTTCTTTTAAGGAGCTTTGCCAGCTTTCAATGGAGTTTTTAATTTCCTGGTAGTCTCTTTGAATCTGCTTCATGTATTCTATATTTTCTTCATATTCTTTATTGAATGTTTCTCTCCTTTTTTGTGTTTCTTCCTTCTGTTTGTATCTTCCTGAGAGATGCTTCCTGAGAGCATTTCTTTTATTGCTCTACTCATATCTTGCTTTATCTGATTTAATATTTCAGTTTTGAGCTCATCTATAAGGTCCCGAAGATATCTCTTAATGTCCATTGAAGCCATGTCTGACGTTGCGTGTTTGCCACCCTCTGTCTCCCTTGTTTTTCCCTTTCCTGAATCAGTGCTCTCAGGGTTCTTGGCTGGGGGCCTCCTCTTGCCTCTCTCTCCTGTCATGGCCCTGGCTTCCTCCACACAGGTTACAGTGCACGGCCCAGCTCCCTTCCCTGTTGGCCATGTTTCCCCCGAAGCACCCTGGCAAGGGAACTCCATCCCGTCCTGACTGCTCTTGTCACTGAGGTGTAAGCAGGGGCTGTGCATGCCTGCCCCTCCACACTGGGCCAGCCAAACTTCAGGTGCCTTCACCCAGTTAATGCTTGCTAGGTGCAGGGAATTGATTTGGGATGGCTCATTGGGTCCCAGCCAGGGGCATGGCTCAGTCCAAGTAAATCCCATGAATCTGCTTTGGGGAGGGAGGAACCAAGTGAAATCACTGTTGCTCCCAGTTCAGGCTCCTCTTGCCGGATTCCAACATGTCGCCCATTTGGTTGCCCCCTTCCCGTGCATGTGGGGGGGTCTCATTCCCAGCAATGACCGTGGATTAATGAAGGTCCCTTTGCCAGCTCCACTCTCTGTTGAGCTCACCAACCCCTGACTTCAGCACTGCTGTGGTTCTTGTGACTGGTGGCAGGAATGATTTGGGGCTCTGCCATCTGGTGTAGATTCAAGCTGGCACAAATTCAGGCCGGGGCAAACTTGGCATGTCTCCATGAAACTGCTGTGTCCTGTAATTTTTAACTGTTTCAGTTGTAGTCCTGACGTATTTGACAAGCTTTTTTATGTTTTAATTTCTTCTTGTGTCAAGAGGATTCATCTCCCTCTGTCTGGGTCTCTCCAGGGTGTTTTATTCTGGTTTTTTCTCCCAGGAGGCTTGTATTTTGTTCCTTTCCTAAGTATTATCCAGCCAATTTAAATCATATTTTTATGTTGACAAATAAAATTGTTTCTGGTTATCTTCTTAATTCTTAATAAAAAGGCACACAGTAATCTTGAACTGCCCTACATATTCCAAAAGATGCAGATGAGTATAAAACTTTTGCATTGATACATACTGGTATTCAAAAATTTTAACAGAAAAACATTTAAGATGAAAAAGAAGGCTTTATGTTAGTTAAGCACTTTGTCAACCTGTAAAATAAACAGCCATTGGTACAAAAAGATGCAACCTTTTATTTTAAAATAATGAAGATTTTGTTGTACACATAAAACCCACATATGGTTTTGTTTTGTTTTATTTTAAGGTCTTCGAGTTTAGGAGCCAATATATTATACCTGGCAATACATGTCATGGCCCATATTAGGAATTTTTAAGAATAGTAGAATTAATTTTGCCTCCTAATAAGGCATTAATGTTGGTCCATTAGTGATTTTCATGTATTGGCACATTATTAGAATTAAAAAGTGTTACAGACTTCATGATAAATGGCCATGATTTGATATTTTCTTTATCATTCAACATAAAATTTACAATCATTTTCATTTAAAAATTTTAGCTATAAAATTAATGGAAGGATGCATGTATAGGACAATGACATAGAACAATAAAAATTAACAATAAAGTGTTTTTTTCAGATACCTTCATGGATAGAGTTTTCACAGAGAAATAATACATGCATGAGCATATGTAAAAGCTTGCTCAAGAAGTGACCTTCATCAAGAATGTGATAATGTTATTGGACAACTAAGACTCTGACCCAAAGTTAAACTGCAGTCACTTTTTGTCAATTTAGATATCTGTTTATTAAATATTGCACAAACATAATTATTTTCTAGACAGGTACAGTTCATCTATATTTGAAGATATCAGGATTAAGATTAATGTCTTCCAAGAAAATCATTATCACAAAGACATTGATCACTTTGCCCATTGTCTTTGCCAGGTCAAATAGAATTGGGACAAAATCAATACCAGGCACGTCTTTTCTAAAGGTGAGGATTGTTTAAGTTGATCTCGTTCTTAACTATGTCTACCTTAATCCACTGACTCCAAGGCTGCTAGCTCTCCAAACATATGGAAAGAACTGAGCAAAGGCCAGAAACTCCATGGGAAATGACTTTTCAAGGAATCTCTTCTATGAATAGATAGACTATTCCATTTCTGGGAGTTGATAGCTCAACTGAAAATGATTAAAGGAGACGAAGAAATGATACAAAAGAACCATCATCTAAATTTGTCCTGTGTAGTTCTAAGTCATGAAAGCCTGAATCACAGAAAAGTTCCACAAGACTCACAATTATTCACACTGTATAATCTATCCATAGATACCCTGAACTCTGTGTTTGCAGTCTCTGTCCAATGCATTTTTCTTCAAAACATTAATTTAGAGAAGTCTTAAGATGCTTTTTGAGTGAAGCATCTCCACATACATTTTGTCAAATAAATGTCTGTATTTGATCCTGTGATTTTTAAATTGAAATATGCATATCTCACATCATGCTTTTTGATTTAAAATAACTGAGAAACTTCTTGTTCCTGTTAGACACCAGTTCTAAATTTTTATCCTGTTCTATGAGGTCTTGAAAAAATGTGACCCAGGGCTCTCTTTACACTTTTAACTCATGCTGTTTGTTTTTATCAATGTTAATTTTCTTTTGAAATTTCTCTCAAACATGATGTCCATCAAAAAACACTTGCACATACCCTTCACGTGCTTCAGATACTCTCATTTATAACATTTTTTCTCAGTAGCATCATGCATAGTCCTCAGCTCGATTGCTGTTTATTCTTTGGTCATTTTCTTGAACTCCAGCATGAGTATGCACTGTATGGCATCAGCTTTTCTTTAATTTCTCTGTTAAAATGATTTATTTGAAGATTCATTTGTGCACTTGTGTGACAGATGGCACCCACTACTCCAATAAACTTTGCACTCAGTGAAAAAAGACATTATATACAAATGAATGAGTGAATGAAGTAATGCTATAGAAACTGAGGTTAAATTAATAAAAGTGAATATAATGGTATGCCAGTCCCATGATGAAAGCTCAAGACCTCACCTTACTGTATTCTGCTCTGTCCTCTGACAGAAACTACACACTGAATATTCAGGATACCAGAATATGGACACATGTGATGCAGTCTTGAAGTTGATTTGCAGCTGTGAGTTCAGACAGCTGATCTGAAATAAGCTCTATCAATTGAGAGCTGGCTCACACATATGTGAGCAGGAAATAAATTGTTTCTATAAGTTGCTCAATGTTTCGATGGTTTGCAGTAAAAAGTTAGCACATAAGTTCCTAATGAGCAATGATATTAGATTATAAATCACTGTGGAAATTATGCAAATGTAGCATTTTAAACTTTAATGTATATACATATGTGTAAGTTATAAATTATGTTTTAATGTTACATAAAATGTAAAATTGTTTATAATATGTGCATTATAGATACTTAAACATATTTAAGTGTATTAAGTATTTTAATACTTCTCACATGTAAATATAAAATGTAGCATGGTCATATAATTAAGCTATATTTTGCTATCTAAACCACAGGAGTACCTTAATGCTCACTGAAAATGCTTGAATTTTATAAAATTAAAATGAGTTGAATTCTTCCACACTTCCATTAGATATTTTCCTTATTTTAAATTTCATACTTTCTTCAAGCAAACAACCATGCTAAACTGAGTGATGTTTTATTCTTTGTACCTAAACTTACTCCCCTGGAAGTAAATGAGCCTCCCACATTCTTTGAAATGTGTGGTTTCTGCCAAATGACATTCCTGTGTTGGGTAGAGAAATATCTGTAAAACTTAAAGCAAGGTTATATTTTTCTTTTACCTGCTCCTTTCTAAGAATTGAAGAGGAATTGGAATAAAATTTCATGTTCTTACAACACTCCCTGCAGCACCTCGGTGAATACTGAGAACTTCTTTAAGGCCAGTCCACAGTGGTCACCTGCAGGGCGGAGCTGCCCTTGAGTGGTAAATGTTGGATGGGCCAGTCATTAAAATCCAGGCAGGTGCTGTTCTTAGAAACACACATGGATGCTCACAAGTAGAGCTGCATGGAGGTGAGAAATGCATAGGAGTTTTCTTTTTAAAAAAATATAACACACACATTTCAAATATGGAAATAGGCATAAGTTAGATTCTGCAGCTTTCCCAGGGCTGTATCTTATCAACATCAAATGTCTAAGCAGACTCTTTTCAGACTTCTTTAAAATGCAAGCAAAATTAATGATTACTGCATCACTTCTATCAACTGTGAGTATAGCATTAAATTTTCTGAAGACTCTTAAATATCTTGATGTTTAGACCCATCCAACCAAATTTGGACATGGGGCCCAAGCAGAGATAGCTTATTTTACCCAGTTAGCAATTTTCATTCTGCTACTTAAATATAGAAAGCCAGGATTTCCATGTGTATTGAACTCCATTGCCATTTCTGTTTCTGATGAAAAATTTTCACTTTCTCAGTTTTATCTTTTCTCTGCATGAAGATTCAGAGTCAAAAAAAGGTAAACTGACTGTATTCACTTTGCTCATCTTTCTGGGACCAACTGCTCTAAAAAGCAAAAGATACAGCAGTGTACAGAAATAAGTAGTATGGAAATCTACCTGTAGCTTGTAAGGCAGACATCATCCTTTATTAGGAAAGGCTCAAATTTGATTTTCACAAATCATGTGCTTGTCATATCTAGTCTGCAAGGTAAGATCTGAGTTACCAAGTCCAAAGCATTCTTCTCAACTCAAACCCTCTCTATCAAATAGGTGACGTAACGTTCAGGTCTAATGTCAAAGAAGAATTTGCAGATAAAGATGAATTCCGAAGACTTGGTTGACTCTTCAGGCCATTAAAGGAACTCTTTCCAATAAACAGTGCAAGAGTTGGTGCCATCTCTTAGAATAAACCGTCCAGTGATAAGCTAGCAAAACATAAATGACTAAGGTCAACAAACCACTCAGTCTTAAATTCAAGTATCACCAGCTTCCAGATTGCTGGGTCAGTGTTTCCTAGATAAAAACAATACATTGTGAAGCACTCCAGGAAAGAATAGAGTGATTATGAAGTAGTGTCCAGTATAATGTATGAAAGGTTTATCCTTCTTGGTCCAGGTTTAGCACAGTTAACTCCATCTAGGCCTCTGGGCTGAAGTGTGCTCCATGTCACCAGAGGACACTCCACTGGGACAACCATAATCAAGTTCTTGAAGTACAGCTGCATTTCCAACATAACCCAGTGGTTCTTCACATTCTACACACCCATCAGGCTGGGTACCCAATCAGAACCATCTTGCTGGGCAATTGTGGTCCCAACCCCAAAGATGGGTCAGCACTTCGTTCCCATATCATGTTTTGTCAGGGCTTTTTGCACAGCCATGGCATGGATAGCTTTTAAAAAGTTTTAAGACTGACTTTAAAATTTGTTCTGATTTAACAGTCTCGAACCTGGTCGAACTGGTTTAATTTATGGAGATGTAAACTGAAGCCTAGTAAACTAAAATGATTTATACAAGGTAATCAAGGAAAGCAGATTAATTGCTAGCACAAATTTACAATACTTTCTCTAATACAATGGAAAAGGCCTTTTCTCAGTGACCATCATTTTTATGTATAATTTTATTCATTCTGATCAGCTAACCTCAGTTTTACATTTAAATTCAAGTTCATGTAACAGCTAGGCATATCCACTCCTATTTCATGGTTTCCATAGGTGTCTTTAACTTGAGATACTGTTATCTCACCAAATTTTGTGTATTAAATTAAAACTGCATCATATCCAACTATGAGGTGAGAACTTCTAATGATATAGTCTGTACTCCCCTTTTCACTAGGCACAAATCGGGATTTGATTCCTATATTTACTGATCATATTGTTCCTCATAATAACTGAATTTATGATCATGCCTGTTATACTTATTTTGCATATGCTGAAGATTATGTAGAGAACAAATGAAGACAGCAGAGAATTGAAAAAAAAAGTATAAAGACTGTAGGACTGGTTACAAGTTGACATAATAATTTTTTCCAACAAAATAAGTTTATAGAATTATTTATAGAAAATACAACTAAGTAATTGTTGAAAAGAAATCTGCATTAGTACATTACTTTCTTTGTTAATTAACCTAGTCTAGATGAATAGAGCTGTAATGTATAGTGAATTCAATAATTTTAATAAAATTATCAATTCCTCTTGCAATTTATGCCCATCTTGAGATGGTTGTGAGTATACCACAGATATGAAAATAACTCATATATGTGAAAAGAAGAAAATAGACTGAAGAATCCAAAGTTAACTGTTATACTTTAAACATTTTTTTTTCTACCAAAATGAAGATGAATTTTAATTTAACATTGGCTAACACAATATGTCTTATTTGGAAATTTGTGATTTTTATATGTTATTTTAATGCATGCTTGCACTTGCTTGTATTAGGAACTACAGCTAACTAATATCATGGGATGGCGAAGAGCTCTACTAAAATTAAAGTGCTGACTGGGGAAAATCAGCTATTTGCATCACTGGACAAATAGACCATTTTATTAAAGATGATTATGCTAATAACACCATCAAAATTTAATGTTATCTGCGTCATTTGACTGGAAAGTTCGAAAGTATCCAAAAGATCATTTGTTTTCTTCCTATTTCCATGTCTATCTCTGAGATGGCAGATGTGTTAATGCCCATTTCAATGGAACAAGGTCATTTTTAATGAACAGGAGTTAATTAGGCCCAAATGTATTTTTTTTTTGATGCAAATGGTGTTTTTGCAATTGAATAGTCTCAGGCTGCTGAGCATAGACAGAAAAAATTAGAATAACTCTAGCAATGTCAATCTAATACTTTTAGTGAAAAGAAATTTCAGGAGAGCAAAGAAAAAGAGAAATGAAATGTTTAGAAATGATTTAGGGGAAAGAGGAAAAGAAGTTTGCAGAATGAACATAATGAACCTATAAACCACAAGCAATATATCATAAAAGTATTGTGGAAGTCAATCAAATGTGAATATTAAACAAAAAATATCACTGGTAGAAATTTTTGAGGGACTGAAAGCACATACACACAATGATAGAAGATAAATATGTTGATAGCTGCAGTTAATACAAATTATAGAAAACAATCTCACAATATTTATTTTTACCAGTTATCTGTTGATAAAATATGTTAGACTTTGTTCTGTTTCCCCTTAAAACCAATTATTATTTCTCAGTTGAAATATCTTCAAATTGATCTATCTAGTTGAAAGAAGAATGTGATGACCTGTTATTACAGAATAAGGAAACAGACCGGATGAAAATCATTTTCTGTGATAGTAGATGAATTGATTTCTTGCTGTAAATTGAACTATATGAAATTATTCTTTTTTAAGATTGTAAATTATCTGAAATTTTTGATGTCCCAGCACAGGTGAGGGGATAATTATGAGAAAGAATGATGCTCATACAAGGAGAAGTAGCTAAATCATTGAATTTAAGTAAAGATATCTCCATATGTCCTGAAAAGTAATTTCACAGTACACTTCCATAAAAAGAAGTCCCGGACATCTCTTTACAGTACCTAACTCTATTGACTGATCATTTATTAAATACTCATTCATTTTTGTTTTATTTTAAATCAGCACCTGAACACATGCACTTGTTTTCATTCCTTTATGTTCTGTGGGTCATTGTCAAATTCCTACTCTAGCATGGTCATATGATCTTTTGACTTCAAGCAAGCTCACATTTTCTCTCTTGCCATTACTCTGTGAGATTTTACCTATGAATTCTTGAACTCTGGTGTTTTATGTATCCAAAACAAAAAATGGTTTCAAAAAGTTCCTTCCCTCCTTCCCTCCTTCCCTCCTTCCCTCCCTCCCTGCTTCCCTCCTTCCCTCCTTCCCTCTTTCTTTCTTTCTTTCTTTCTTTCTTTCTTTCTTTCTTTCTTTCTTTCTTTCTTTCTTTCTTTCTTTCCTTGTTTTGACATGATCTTTCTTGTAGACCAGACTGAATTTAAACTATGTAGCCCAAAATAGCCTTGCACTATTGGTGATCCTCTTGCCTCAGTCTCCCAAATGCTGGGATCATAGGTGTGTACCACCACGGCTGTCCAAAAAAACCCTCCTTGTAATATAAAGAAATTTAGAAAACAAAAAACACAAATCCTGAATCACATCATACTTTCTTCAAAATGTCGACTTACAAATTTGTAATGAAAGTTTAAACAACAAAATCTATCACATTGCTTATTATACAGTTTTTTAATATAATTTGTACATGAATTTTGGAAAGGAATTTGGTTGTATAAAATAGATGAATTGATTATTTTAACATTTGAAAAAGAAAATGAATATGCATCTGAGCATCAATACTGGAATAACAAGGAAGTCTGATTTGTAAAAAGCTCATTTTAATAAAAATTTCTGGTTGTTTAATGGTATTCTTTGTAAACTCATGCATAGAACAGTGCTTAATTATCAAGTTCATATCAAAGCTCTTATCTACTTTAGTCATTTTACAAGTGGAATATAGTCCTCAGCCATATTTTAATGTAGATTTTTTAGTCTCTGTTCATGAGACTTTGTGCTTTTCAGATTTCTATCTATCAATACCTTTTATGTCTAATGCTCTGCATGGCATACTAGAAATATGATACACGATCTGTCTTTAAATGATGCCAAAATACAGAAAATATAATTACTTTTTAATAAACAGTAACATTAACATGATTAACAAGGGACTCCTTTATACAGTAGATGATAAAAAGCAAAGAGGAAAGAGAATATTCTTGATGAAAGAGACAAGGATCAATGTTACAAAGACTCCTAAACTTGTTTTTTAAAGACAGGTACATTTGACAGAAGATAATTAGCAGAACGCGGGTTAAATGCAGGGTACTGCTACAAATCGAATGTTGTGTCTTTCCTCCAGATTCCTATGTTGAAATCTAATTCCATTAGAGATGGTCCCTTCAGGAAATGCTTGGATTACAATGGTGGACCCCTCATGCGTGGGATCAGTGGCTTAATAAGAGGCTCAAGGGAGCTCCTTTGCTGCTTGTGCCATGTGAGGACCCAGTAGAAAGGTGTCACCTACAGCCAAAAATTGGCCCTTGTCAGACACTGAATACTTTGGAGACTTGGTCTTGGACTTCTCACTCTCCCAATCTGTGAAAAATAAATATCTGCTGTTTATAAGCTACCCAGCTTTTGGCATTTCGATATAATGGCCTGAAGGTTCTAGAATAGACATGCAAGGAGAATAAGCATTCAGAAGCAGAAAAAGCTAGAGAACAACACTGTAATTCAGTTAGCAGCATAGACTTGGCTCATTCTGCCTAAAGGTGAATCTTTATTCTGATAGTAGTACTATGTCACGGAGCAGGCTTTTTAACCTCAGTTGTGTTTTCTGCACACTGGTTATAATAACAGTACTTGAATTATAAAGTTATTATGCCAAATTCAATTAAATTGGATTAAAGTGATGAAAATAGTGCCTGGTTCATAGATAATTGCTATGAATTATTATAAGTATTCCATGGAGCAGTTAGGAAGAATTAAGCTTACAAAAATGTTTAAATTCTAGACTGAAGAGTTTAATGTTTCTTCAAGATTGCCTACACAAATGAAGTTGATTTTATAATTAGAACTTTTAATTTGCAACAGGATGCTCTGGTCATTAAGACTGATAATAGGAATGGAGCCAAAAGAAATAATCAGAATGACACTCCTACAGGAAATGGAACAAAAATAATAGTCAGTATTAATCAACAGGTCTAAGCAACTGAATTTTGAATGCAAGTAGGATCTGAAGTAAATGTTGGCTCCAAAATTTAGCATGAGAGTGACTGGCAGTAAAGATTCTTGATAGAAATAAAGAAAACATACCGGGAGCTAGTTTTGACAGAAACATAATGAGTTTAGCTTAACTTTTTGTTTGAAATGACATATAAATGTCAGCATATCTGCCAATTTAGTTTGTTGAAGTCTCATGACAGACATGGACTATGATCTCTATAAAACAAAATCATTTGCAAGTACTTAAAGGGAGTAGAAAATGGAAGCTGAGTGAGATTATTTACCTGCAGAGACATTTTAAAATAATCATGGCAATCAGTAAGAACACGTGCAGGATGTCAGCAAAGATTATATTTTCACTTCCCAATCAAGGGTACATGTTAATATTTTTAAAAGAAGTTTTAAAGAGAAATTATAAGGGGACATATCCTAAGCTTCAAATTTTTTAAACGAAAATATTTATTAAATATTCTTCTACTTCCTTGTTGGAAAAAATTTAGGCAAATATATAGGCAAGTTTAGAATTGTTAATGTCTATTGAATAGGATAAAAACTAAACCTTTCATATTTCTAAAATCTAAACCTGTACCTATAGACAAATGTAATGGGGCTTAAGGCCCAGTGTTTCTGTATCTAAGCCTATTCGTGGAAATACGTTGGTGGTTCTGCAGGTGATTTCTACACACCAAGATTATTACAATTTTTTCTAACTTGTACATATGGAGTTCTTAGGTAATCTGATAAATTACCATTGTATCTATCTTAAAATGTCTATTCTAGGCTTGAGAGTGGAAGAGGCCCAACATTATTACTCAAAACTACATGTTCATCACCAAAAGGTAGTTGAATGATGGCCAGAGTGGCATCTAAAATTTATATAAAGGGTGAGCCTGTGAATTGGAGCACAAAATATTAGGCTTATCAAGCTTCTGCTTCCACCTGGAGTCTTATCTGTGTCCTTTGCAATCTAATATTAGCATGGATTTTAGTTTCCCACACATTCTTGAAGACAATCCTTAAGGAATGAAACTCTTTCTATGGTAATGTTCTATATTTTCTTAAGATCTACCTTTCTGCCCTTTCCTTCCTAAATGCCTCCATTTTTCCCCCTGACACTTGTGTTATTAAGCTCCTTAATTGCCCCGCACCAGGGAATAGCCCTGCATTATACATGTGGATTTCACACGTGATGAGCTGACATTCTCCATGTCCTCCCCTATATGTAACCAACTAAGACAGGAGCCTCGGGACAGCAACTATTTGTAGATTTATATTGTTCTTTTCTGGGTCAACATCTATGGTATTACAGTGCTGCCTTGGCAATGTTGCATTCCTTGGAGAAGGTAATGCAGGAGGACAGTGGTCAGTCATCCTTCAAAGAGCGAGGAAAGAGCACTCCAGAGAAGAGTGTCAAAAACAGACGTCTTGGAGGCAGATGATACCATACTGAGGAAGCAAAAGCACAAGAAGCCCAAGTGTCTGCAGTATATGTATTCACATCATCTGTCTTCATTAAAATAAGTACAGAACATGGAAAAAATGAGGGTGAGTTGGCAGAAGTAGATGTAGATCAGTGCTGAACATGAGCACATTGCCATTTCATTTTTCTTTCTTTCTTTCTTTCTTTCTTTTTTTTTTTTTTTTTTTTTTTTTTTTTTTTTTTTTTTTTTTTGAGACACGGTCTCTAGGCAGTTCAGGCTGGTCTTGAGCTCACTTTGTAGCCCAAACTGGTCTCAAACTCACAACGATCCTTCTGCCTCAACTTCCCCAGTGCTGGAATTACAGGCATGAGCCACCACGCCCAGCCACAGTGCCATTTAAAGAGGCGTTTTTCTAGAGAAAAACATCTGGGAGCCCCAAAATCTCAGCAGTTCAATAAGTCAGCAGAAATCAGAGATTTTACTTGCATGTGGAGTAACATTCAAATTTTTACCTCATCTAAATCAAAACCCAGTTACTTCTCTTTAAATAAATATAGCTCTCATGAGACAACAGGTTCATTTTCTGAGACAAGTAGTAATGAAACCAAGGCGGTAAGGCTCCAATGATGCCGGAAGGCTCTATGCGTTCCTAATTTCAAAATGCTGCTCACCAACACATAGCTGTAATCCCTTTGTGATAAGTTGGTGCAGCTAGTTTATGACTATCACAGTGGAACACCTAACTCAGGTGTCAGGTTTCCAGCTGGGCATCAGTAGATCTTTTCAGCTTAATATAGGACTTCTCAAGTGGCAAGGGTCTTTCTATTACACACTTCTGCTCATGTCTTATACTGTATATTTTGCTGGCTTCTGTGGCAAGTTTTAAGTGATTGGTCTTTATGTTTTGGTGTATGGTGAGATTTCATTATTTCACTAAAAATTATGGAAAATAAAAGTAATTCTCATTGGATTTTAATAGTTATTAATAGCTGTACTATAAATGCAGTGTCATGAAAACCTTAACAATAGTCATATCTGTTTTGCTGTTAATGCTTTTATGATTGGAATCAAAACTATTGAGGAAGAGGAAGCTCCTGTACATTTCCCAGTACCTTCATCTATTGCAAGTTGTTCAACTCTATCTGAAGATTTTGGATAATAAAAAGACTGTAAAGCAGGGTTCTCGAATGAGGAAACTTAGGTGCAACAAATTGGAATTCAAGAATGTACATAATGAAACAATTGATAGCATGTGACTAAAATATGGCAATAATGCTCATTAAAAGCAAAGTGTACAGAGGTGAAAGAGATTTATCAATTATGTAGGAAAAGAAAAGAACTCTACACTTGCTACTCTGCACTCTTACTCTCAATAATTCAATTCTGACATCAGAAATGTAGCCATTTTCTCATGCACCAATTCTTCAATCCCAGCTTGATGCAATAGAATTCTATACAATTCTGATGCTAACAATGTTTGCTTCAGACCTCACAGGTGACAGGCTGAGACCCACACAGTGCCCTCAGGTTGTGCATCCATTGCACAGAATAGGTTCCTATGTTACCACAATTTCTGTGCATCATCATTAGAAATCAATTTTCTAGGACCCTCATCTAGAGGTTAATTTGCTAATATGACTCACAGAGCTCAGAGAAACCTTTCCTCATGGGTAGTTAGGCTTATTATACAGGACACACAGAGAAAAGATGGACAGACCGTAGTATGTAGAAGGGGCTTGGACCTTACATGCTCTCTTGTTGGCTGTCACCTTCCAGTCAACTTTATGGGTTCAACAACATGGAAGTTCTATGAACCTGTTTGAGGTATGATTGGTTAAATGATTGGTCATTGGTGATCGTCTTACTCTTCATTTCCCCATATTCCACCAGCCTGGAAAGAAGGCTAACTGTTCTCTGGCCACTCACATAGCTGGTTTTCTGATAATCAGTCTTCATCCTGAAGTTACAAAGTACCTCCTAGTAGCAGTACTTTCATCAGTAGTATGAGTTATGTGCCAGTTATATATATAGTCACAGAGCCTATGTTCTTGGTAGGTGGCTTAGTGGAAAGGTCTGAGAGGACCAAGCTCCATTTTCTGATACAACCACAGCCACTGAACTCACTTGTGAATGATTCCACTGATGAGTACAGCACCTCCAAGATCCAACTTTCTTCCAGAAGTCCCATGTCTAAACATATGAGGCACTGTGTGTGTGTGTGTGTGGCGGGGGGTAATTCCAGTTCTAACCTGGTCTTAGGTTTAAGTTGTAATTTGTTCTATTTTCTAGTTTAGGGACTTACCATTCCTATATGGGAAATCTTGAATATTGTTTGAATTGTTTCCTGAGGACTTGAAAACTCTTCAGGCATCATTATCACATTTCTCCTCCTTGAGGTTTTCAATGGGCCAATGATGAATTCAATTACCATGAGAGGTATTTAGGGTAAGAGTACAAAGGCACGTTTTATGAAGGCATATGCAATAGAATTCAACCAAATATTTATAGAACAAATTCATGTGCTGTCAACACTGAGAATGACACAAACATATACGTACACATGAATTTTCTTTTTACTTTATAATCTCATGTTTTGTGCATATTTCCTAAATTATAAGCTTTGAAATCTTCATTAACATGTCTACTAATTCTTGGAAACATTTACCTATTTCAATTTCATGTATCTAGTAAATTAATTTTCAAATTAAAGGTGTTTATTTTCTCTCATGAGTAATTTATTGGCTAAAAAGTAGTTACTTTGAAAATGTTTGTTTGTTTGTTCGGTTTTTGCTGCCTGGGATTGAACAATCCAACTCAAGTGGCAAAGAGACACGTGCACTGAGCTAAATCCCCAGCCTCTTGAAAATGTATATTGTTGTGGAGGTTGGAGATTTAGCTCAGTGGCATAAGTGCCTGCCTTGTAAGCACACAGTTGTGAGTTCGATCCATAGTACCAATTAAAAAAAAAGAGAAAATTTATATTGTTATATAAAGGAATGTTTAAATAATATTATTTTTAGTTGAAGGATATTTGGTATAATCTTGGGAACAAAACATACTTAACTAAATTTCATTTTTAAAACCAGACATTTTCTGATTCATGTATCAGAGAAAAGTTGATATCATTGTGGGAAATTGCAATATTAAATTACAAACAAATTTATATAAAACATGTTTGCACATAGTGAGACATTAACTATAAACTATAGCTTTGTACAAACTTACTGTGTATAGGACATTTACATATGTCACATTCATGGGGCTCAAATTGTAAGACACTCCCATAAAGCCACTGAGTTCACAGATGATGGAGCACGGATGTGACTCGGGATGCATAGCTGTCATTCATGACTTTCTTGTTACACTGTGATCTTTGGATTTTTCACATAGGAACATAGACAAAATGTAGCACTAGAATACCACACAAGGCCACAAGCAGTTCACAACAGAAATTGAAAATAGTTGAACGAATTAGTCACAAATCTTCCAAGATTTATATATCTTGTTTAATTGAGAGAAAGGTTGTACATAAACTCAACTTTTCTAAGTTTTAGGCATCTCATTTCAAAGAAGTTTTGCTATATCTACACAGACTATTAACATTATAGCCAACAATTCATTCCAGTTAACAAATTTTTATGGAATTCTTAATATACACTTGAACTGATATCAGCCAATGAAACCTGGTTTGTGTATTCAAGGGTATCATAAGATAAAACAGAGAAAGAGTGTATGTTCAAATTATAATCAATGTTATAAAATATTAGAAAGATGTATATATATGTATAGACACATATACATGCTTTATACCTATATATATATCTGAATAAAATTATTAGATAATTTAATAAATGCCCCGATCTCCAACCAACCACAAACTGAAAATATTTGAGAAATGTATCTCTATTGACTACTTTTGTATTTGTATGTGGTGTCTGTTCTATATAGTAAATAACTTCACCATGGGGAGCTGATACACACACACACCACATCCTAAGACTTTTACTTTCCCTTCAGACCCATTTTCATTATTACCTAACTAATACAATTTAATAAATATTTCCATAGCATTTACAGTGATTAGGTATTATAAGTAATAGGGAAGTGGCTTAAAGCCTACAGCTGATGGAAATAGGCTGTAGGCTTATACAACTCCATTTTAAATAAGAGTCATAAATATTGAGAGGTTTTCATATCTCCAGGGTTCTTAAGATGAAGCCAAAAGAGATACTGAGGAAAGACTGTATGTAATTTTCTATAATACAATAGGATTTATTGTGACATAGTTTACATTTTCATCTTTACATTACTGACAGTTAGATTTGTCATTTAAAAAAGCCAGCATTTTATTTGTGATCGACATATGCTATTGCCATTCTCATGAAGAAATAATTAAATTTTTTAAAATACTGCATTAATTATCATTCAATATGCTTAAACAATCTTTGCTCCAACATTGCTAAAACCATTTGCAAGTCTCACTTTGAAACAGAAGTCTTCTGTACCTAGAATATTTCTCACTGTCTGAAAACAATTGCACTAACCCATAAACATTTATATTTCCACATGGTGAGCTTAACTTTCATGCTTGCCACCTAGAGATCTGTGATTTTCTAAATCATGCCCTGATTCCTGCCACCTAGCCTTCTTATATATTCATTCTGTGTTATTGATCCTCTACAAAATTGTCAGGTCAATGCCTTACTATTACCCAAATGGTAGATGATTGTTGAATAAAACGTTCAAATAACATAAATGTAATGTTTTGGCTTTATAATAGATATTATTTAACAGATTTACCTTCAGAAGGATTCATGTTTCAATGGCTTTTCCAGTGGTAATGCTAGCTTTGAAGAAAAATTTTCCTACCACTTTTATCAATTTCACTTGTAGGTTTATAGACAAACCAGCCAAATAAATTTGAAAACAGAATCTTTGCTTATGAAACATCACCTGTTTTCACAGTAGTGTTTCTAATATGTGGATTAAATTCCCATTTGAATAGCACCATTTCCTATAAAATATACAGGTGACAAATCATTTTTCAAAGAACAAATTTCCAAAGTATATTATTTTTTCTCAATCCAGAATATAGTGATTATTTTCTCACTGTTTCTGGCTTGTAAATGCCCTGGAGTAAATGTTTATGTAAACATGAATTCCTATTGGAAATTAGTGGAAAATAATAAAAATAAAAAATAGTAATAATCAGGTGATAATTGTGACAATTCACACAAGAAATAGGAAAATAAAATTCTGAAAGTGTTCTTATACTGTAAGAAAAGGTCTAAGACAGGGTATCTTATAAAGAATAGAAATTTAAGCTTGGCCATTCTAGAGGCTGAAAAGTTCAAAATCAGGGCATCACTGTCTGGTGACTGCTGTTTTCTCTTACTAAGGTGACACTTTCCGGTTGTGCCCTCACATGACAGAATAGATCAAAGAGCAAAAGGCACTTGGATATCCTCTTTAACCTCTTATATAAAACTAATAATGCCTTCATCAGGTCAAAGACCTCATAACTTAACCCTTTCTCTCATCCATCTGAGTTTTACCAAATTGGACATTAGGTTCCAACATATGACTTTTAGAGGGTCATACACATTTAAAGCACAGCACCCACTGAAATAGCACAATGTCACTCAGCACATACTTGTGGACTACATACTCTGCATTACTCTATATGTTGGAGATGCCCAAGTTAAATGCAAAAACAAATGTAGATAATAAATCATCGCATTCAAGGCAATTATATTCCCACAGAAGTTGATACACAATATATGAAACAATTTACTTAGATAATATATAATAGGAAGAAAGTAAATAGGAGCCTTGAAATATCAACATTCACCCAAGACTAATGAAATGGTAAGGATTCAAAAAGGCATCTCTGTTTCATGACAAAGGAAAAGTATTCCAAGTAAAGAGAATTGAAAAATTCAGAAATGAGTGAGAGTCATGAGTTGGAAAAGCAAGTAATCAAAATGTATAACATAGAATTAAAAAGGAGGGAACTGTAAGAGTCTAATTCATGTTTTGGGAGTAAAGAGGTAAATTACTATAAGCTTAGTTTTCTATGATTAAAGAGATTTAGATTACATCTAAGTAGGTGATCACTGAAAAGTAGAATTTCACTTGTATGGTTAATTAAGGTCAAAATATAAGAAAATGTTGACAATTCTTTGCAAGATGTGGAGAGAAACTAGAAGGGATTTGTACCCATAGCAGGTTAGTTGTCATCTATCAGTGTAGTGAAAAGATATGGACTGTAAATCTCACTTTCCATGTATCGTGATCAGGGTTTATAAGTGACTAGATTTAATACAGGACACAAAATTTATAGAGTTATTTTATAATGTTCATCCAAAAGATCAAATGTAGAAGAATGCAAGCAATCTGTTCATGCACACTAAAGAGCTACAGAATCGGGCCAGTGGCCTGGATCCCATGGCACTGTCTGCATGAGTCCAGCTGAAGACCTACAGTCCATGGCAATGCCCTCCACGAGTCCAGCTGGAGGCCTAGAGCCCATGACAATGTCTCGTTCAAGTCTGTATGAAGGATCTGCACTGTGAAGGTGCTAAGATCCTCAGTGGACGCTAGAGAATCTATGCCTGAGGGATGAAGCATCTGTGCCAGCAGGCTGAGGGGTCTGTCCTGGAGCCAGGAGGTAACACTCAAAGCAGACCAGAGCTCCCCTGAAGAGAACTGCAGCCATCCTCAGTGACAGCGAGGACCCGAGCTCCTCTGATGACAACAGCGGAGCTCATAATGGGAAAATCAGTGTGAAAGGCTTCTTAAGGAGGATCAATAGCACATCTTTTTCTGCACAGGTTCTCTTTTTATGGCGTTGGCAACAATCCTCAAGTGGGCCTTCCACACCCAGTACCATGCTGATTCAGTTCAGCTGGGCTTTACAAGGTGAGCATTAGTTAATCCACCACACCGTGTCAATCAAATAGCAAACCATTGTGCACCACTGGAAAAACGCTTTATCTTCCTCCACTGGGGAAAACCACATATCCCTAAAAAAATAGAGCAATGCAGTAAAATGAAATTTATTCTTAGCACATATTGCTTGAAAAACAATTGAAAAAAATTTCTGCCACTTTGAAAAGAAGGATATGAGAACAAATTAGTCTATGTGTAGGTTTTTCATATAACTAATGAGAACATAGATATTTCTAAAGTGAATCAGCTTTAGGTATTTGGTTTATTCTTCTTGAGTAATAAAATAAATAAACAGTTACTTTTTCTAAGACACTAAATGAAAGTTATATATCATCTAAATGGTAAATAACTTCTTCAATAAACACTGTATTTTAGGGCTGAGGGTTTAGTTTAGTGGCATAAGCACCTGCTTGGCGGTCCTGAGCTCTATCCCCAGTACCAAAAAAAAAAAAAAAAAAAAAAAAGCCAAATAAAACAAAACAAAATGCCCATGTATTTTAGGGAAAATTGTATACCTATGCCTGCTGACAGAGTGCCTATGTGACATGGATTTTTTAAAAAAAAGATACATAAAATAAATATTATGTTCTGTAGGAAAATATTACTTTTCTAGTTAGTCCTAGTTTACATTTACTTCTGTTGAAATAAATATAATAAATAACTTTTCTATTCAAAGAATCGTGTTTTAAATAATATCATATGGGCAGATTTTACATTCTAATTTAACAAAAAACACTTTTATGTTCACTGATAGATTTTGTGCATTAGACTGTGCTTTATAAAATATTAAAATAATAGATCTACCCCATGTACTGAGGGCCAGTAGTTCTAACTCAGTTGGACAAGTTGAGAGATAATATTGGGTGACTAAAATCAGTCAGTGGGCCTTCCTCCTCTCTTTTTCTGATACCTACTTGGTAATTCGAAAGTTTTTGTGCCAGAGAAGTAAAATACGCTTTCTTTAGGTGTTAAATCTTGTTACTACTTTTGAATGCTCTTAAAGTTTATTTAAAAGATTGTATATCTGAAGTTTTGCTGGTGATAACAGTATTGTTAATATGCTTATGGAGGTTAATGAATAGCTATTAGATAAGTCATTTGAGATTTCAGTTTCAAATTCATTGTCTTGTTTTATTTTTTAAGTTTTGTTATGAGTTCACGTTTGTGATAAATAATAAGGACATTTGTTTTGGGAAATTGGTACATGTGCATACCACATCGGGAGCAACTTTACATTGCTCTCTCCCTACTGTTTTCTCCCTCCTTTTCCTGGGCCCTTTTCCATGTCAGATTTTTATTGTTATGGTGTACTGATAGCATAGGGCGCATGTGGAATCTTCCTCTGTAGTGGTAGTGTGGTCCGCTTTTCTGTTTCCATCAATTCTTGTTTAATATCTTTGAGAGTATAATTTAGATGTATGTATTCTCTTATCATTGCTAAGAAATGAAATTTCATATAAAATGTGTAGGCACATTTTACTTAAAATTCATGTTTGTCTGATATTAATATAAGCACACAACCTTTTGTTCAATTGTCACCACATATACCCTTTCTGAACTTTTATCTTGAGCATGACCATATTCTTATGTGACAGTACATTTAAATTCAACAAAAACTTCCTTTGTAACCATGTTGGTATTTCATTTTTCCTTTTCCTTCCTTCTGCCCTCCTGTGACCTTTTCTTCTAGCCTACCCATTTTATTTCCCTTGCTCTTTCATTCTCCATACTTTTCTTTTGTCTTTTTTCACTCACATTCTGAAATATTTTAGCAAAAACCAAATGGAAAATTCCTGTAAACAGTATGTGATAGGTTGACTCACAAGACCATGTACTCATCCTTAAAATCTGTCAACATATTTGCCCTATATGTCCAAAAGGACTTTGCAGATGTGATTAAATAGAAAACATGAGATAGGAAGATTTTCCAGTGTTAACATGGTGAATCCACTGAAGTCACCAGGGTTTGCATTATAAAGTCAGGTGAAAGAGAAATAGAACCAGAGAAGGTCCTCTGTGTCCATCGGCCCATCAACTTATTGCAACCCAATGGTACTGGGCTCCTTATTATCTTTTATTCTTCTATACAGCCTCCCCCTAAATTAGACCTCTGGAAAGCATAAGAAACTTCTGATAATATGTAAGCTGGGTTTTGGTGGTGAAGATACAGATCCAGCACTCAACACATCAGTCTTTCATTGAAAATGAAATTCTTATACTCAGTATCATATTGTACAAAATGTAAGTGATGTTTTTGAATTTTTTGAAAAGGGAATATGTTCTTATTATTGTGGAAAGAAAGGTGATTAGCCTTGTAGTCTTGCAGAGGATTGTCCTTGCAAGATCTAGACAGAAAGGTATGGTTTGGACACTCATGCTTCTCTAAAGCTCTTATGTTCAAAACTTGAACACCAGTTGATGGTACTCTTTGTAAAGGCTAAAAATGCTAGGAAGCCAGGTCTAGTTGAAGCCTTTGCTAACTGTGGATGTATCTTTGAAGGGTATGTTTGTTCCCCATCTCCTCATTTGGCATTCTGTCCTTCCTGAAGTAAGCAGTGTTGTTCTACCACATCTCCATAATATCGTGTCTGACCACAGCACAGAAGCCCTGGAGTCTACTGACCCTTAGATGAGTGGACTCAACCTTCTGAAATCGCAAGCCAAGAGAAATCCTTCATACTGTAAGTTGATTTTTCCAGGAATATTTACATCTACAAAAATCTGACTGACACAAATCAATACAATTATATCTGAAGATATGGCATTTCCTTTCCTTCCTCTTCCAGCATTTTTTTTCAGTAACAACCAAAAAGTTACTTTTTCACATCTTCTCTTGCAGTAGAATACTCTCTGAAGTCCTATACTTTCCAGGTTGCTTAATACATTCAAATAGCAATGAAAACAGAAGAGAAAAAAAATAAACAATGCCACCACTACTCTTGAGGATCTGAAATTAACATGTTTGATTCTTAATACATAAATATTTGACTTTGAGAATTCTGAGAAGTCTTCTCTTTTCCAAAGATTGTTCAAACATCAACAGCATCATTTTTAACCTCTCACCTGGATTATAGTATGCACCCAGAATGCTAAGCTTATATTCATTATAAAACAGGGACAACTTCATTCTCAGTCAAATGCTATTCTCCAGGTAGGGATGAAAGTGTTTTTTTTGACAGTTAAAGGCATCCAAAATCAGGTTAGACCTTGATATTTCTTGGATAAAAGCATTTTTTAAAACATCTTCCCCTTAATTTTGTTTTAAAGGTTGTTGAAATTCACTGAATGACATTAAGTAAGGATGTGACATAATCATACCTGCAAATTCAAAACTCACTATCAGTAACTTGGAAGGTTCAAGATCAATGAAGGGACAATAAAATTAATTTGATGCTAATTGGTAACTCAGGAAATAAGACTGTGATTGTAGACTTGATCTCCACATGAAAAGAAAAAGTGATTTTGAGAGATAATTTTGTGATAATTATGATTAAAAAGAGCATTGGGAAAGTCAGATAATTCCTTGGATTTTCTGTCAACATAAGCAGTGTTAACTCTGTGTTGGAAAATACTCTTAAATCAGTGTACATACGTCTGATGGAGTAATTTCCCAGCAAATAATTCCTATGGATTTGTTGTCTGTTGTGTAACCCCCAATCTTCCCATCATTCTGTTTCACTTTTCATCATAGCCATTAGTGCCTGTGACATGGTCTAGATCAGTGGTAGTGAATCTATAGCACAAATGCTGTAGTCGACCCTCATGGAAAGCTTTAACAGGCTCTCCCTCACTGGCCTGGCTCATCACGCTAGAAAGAAGTAAATTTCATACACCTCCCTTTCCTATACTTTCGTATTTATCTTCAGGTTTGCACAATTGGCTGCCGAGAAATTGGCACAGGAGCTGCCTACACATGGAGGAAAATGGTGAACTTCATATGGATGCTTTTTCTTCATGCTTTATGTATTTGTGCTCAACTGCATGTAGTGACGGTAGTAGCTCAAGTTTGACATGAAAGATACTTAAAAGATATATTTGAAAATATAAAAATATTTGCGAGTGTTAAAGGAAATGGACATATATCTGAATATACCTATATTTATTGAATGACACTGAGAATGTTTTCCTGTAATGCCAATTATATGGTATATTAAAAAAAAAAGAGTTGTGATTTTTTTCTGAATTTGATGCAAGCACGTTTAGTAACTGTATATTATAATTTCAATAAGATGTATACAATATAGCTCCTGTTGTAATATGATTGTCATAATTTCTGATATTTAAGATGGATGGCTTTAAAAGAATCCATCAAAGAAAGGAAGGAACATATCACGTATATTTTATTATCAAAAGTTGGGAGGAGTTTTATATTTCACTTTTAGAGGAAGCACACTTTGGTGACATTTCAGTGTTCCTAGTATTTAGGACTTTGTCATGAAAATTGCCCTATTTTCTCTGCGCATTAAATGATCTTTCAGAGAAAACATAAAATATTCCTGGCAAAGTTCCCAGGTGCTGTTAAATAACTTTATTCTGACTTGTAATTTGTATATCATTTTCTCACACACTGCTATGTGTGTTATTGATGGACCTATTCATTCTGTGTTGTGGACTTCTTGCCTCTGAAAACTTTTAGATGGTCCTGCTTGTGATTCTCACTATGTTGAGACTTTCTCTGTCATTTGAAAAGAGTTCTGTAAGTCACATTACGCCTACGTAATAGCATTGTGGATTCAGTTCTGTTTTGTGTCTAAGGCCTCTTCAGAATGTCCAAAAGAAACATAAGCAATGGGCAGTGACCAATCTATCTCCACATCCATCTCCTGAAGGTAACATCAGGGTATCTGTTTGCATTTTTTAAAACTTTCCTAGAAACGTTATTTGCTTAGGGACACATTCATACCTTTATAGTTGCCTTAATATTATGAATTAACCTTCCAGAATTATATGTGGCTATCACAGACATTTGAATGTTTATCATTTTTGAAAAAAACAAATTTCACATACTTATTTTTCTGTCTATTAAGAAGTGATTTTAATTGTTCCATAATCTGCTGAAATCTTACCAGTTTTAAGAATTATCTTTCAGTTTATTTAAAACCTTATATATTTATAAAATTGCTTTTCATTAAATTCTTATTTTTATAGTGAAACATTAAACGTGATTTTGTTGGTTTCACAAACATTTATTCTAGTATTCATATTTTTACAATTCATGTTACTGTAGCTCTAATACATTTTAATTATGTATATATGAAAGAAGCATAGGATTTATTCTCTCTTCTTACATTAAACAGGTTAGACAGAATATAAATATTTTGAATAGTAACTATCTTCTTCAAAAATTTAACAAGTTCCTAAAATAAAGGGTAATTTAGATTCTATACAGGAGGTATGGAGAAGTTAGTCTATAGGTACAATGGTATATTTAGATAAGAGAAATAAATTCTTGTGTCTGATGGGACAATAAAAAAATACCATTAATGATAATGTATTACATACAACAAAATAGTTGAAAGAGAAGATTTTTAAATGAAGTTAGCATTGAAAAATGATGAAAGTTTAAGATGATGTATATGTTTATTACCTGCTATGATGTTAGTCAATATTTTCATGAAAGGAAACTTCATATTGTATCCCAAAAATTTAAAAATATGTTCCAACAAAAATTAAATTTGAAAAGAATACCAAAAACAAGTCATGCGGTGGGGGGCCCACCAAGAAGCTGAGTAGCCAGCTTTCTGGTGAGCCATGCGAGCCACGTGGGGCTCAGGAAGAGAGGGGCCAGATAGGGGCTCCTGTGAGCCTATCGACCTGGGCTGAGAATCAAGAACTTCCCCCTCCACCCCTCCCTCCCTGCCCTGTAAGTAACTGGCTGGTTCAGAGGACAGGCTGAGTTGATAGCAATTGAGGTACAAAAATCAACTGAACATTTGTATTGTTTGGTTGACTTTGCAGGTCTGGGGCTGGCAGAGAATGAACAGGTCCATCAATAACACACATAGCAGCATGTGAGAAAATGATATACAAATTACAAGTCAGAATAAAGTTATTTAACAGCGACTGGGAACTTTTACCAGTGTAAATTTTTTTAAAAAAAATTAGTAATTTAATGTAAGATAAATCTAATCCCTCCAGTCATGGATGTTTAAAATTCAAAATCGGATTCACTAGGCTAGAATGGAATATCAGAAGAAGCATGGAGTAGCCCTTGGCTGGGAGCTCCTGATTTCTTCAAATATATGGTTCAACTTCCTAGTTCAGCTCAGTTTCATACTATCACCTAAAATGAATTCCTGTCCCTCTTATACATGTAATTGTGATCCTAACATCACTACTTCAATAATTTGGGGTTACTTCTCCCTCTCAGAAACTTACCTATGACATAAGCAAAATACCTTTGGCCATATGCAAATTCTGCAAATTATCACTTGTGTATATAAACACACATGAAGGTACACATAATATATATATATATATATATATATATATATATATATATATATACCCCAATGTATTAGCTTGAACTTCATCACTAAGAAGCACTACATGACATCTATAATTTTAAAGTGGAGAGGATTAATTTGGCTCATGGTTTCATCAGATTTAGTCCATGGTTGCCTTGTTCCAAGTCTAGAACATCACTGATATAGGAATGCTTAGGAATGCTAAGGGAAGCTGAGAAGCAATTGTGGAAAAAAAAAACAGAAGAAAAGGCAACAGATCAGTATAGAGTATATAGATCCCATGGTCATCCCTCCATGACCCAGATAGACACGTAGAGAAGAGTGACTTTTCCAATCCATTGGCAGCTTTGGAGTCAATCGACTTGACAATCAGTTTAACCATCACACCTTATCCTTTGACAATATGATATCCAAACACACCTTCTTAAACCATACTTAGTCTCCAAATGAACACAATGTAAGCATTCCACCTAACATGACACACCTATCCCATGTACAACTGAAACACAATAAACCTTTTGACAAAATCTTAATTATTCCTATACTGTTAAAAAAAGTCTAAGTCCTCTTTGAGACTCAGCAAACTTTTAAATCTGAACCTTTGTAAAAATAAAGCAACAACAACAAAAACACAACTCAATATTCAATAGTACAAGATAAACATTTACAGTTGGAAGAAAGAGAAATAGGACAGAAAAAAATTAAAAACCAAATGAAGTTTGAAATCTAGGAGTGTAAATATGAAACTCTACTGCCCCATTTTAGCATCAGAGACTTGCTGTTCAGATGTGCGTTCAACAGTGATTGTCCAGCCTAAACTCAATGGTATTGCCTCCAAAAGGCTTTTATCCTTTTTTCTGGATCCACTGCTCTCCTACAGTGTTCTTCATCAGAATTCTGCGTGGTGCTGGTGTCTTTGACCTCCTATGAGCTCCACTAAAACTTTAGCTTCATGCCCACAGCTTGTTGCACTGCCTTAGCAGCTTCTTGACTCGTCTCCAATGACTTACTCTGAAATTTGGGTAGAAGCCTAACTGACTCTACAACTATGAATTGAGCCAGAATCATGTAGAAGATACACAGGGAGACATACAAGCGCCGTGATTCGACCATAGTTTCACTGGCTTTCTGAATGCTCAGATGCTTGAACACAGTGGAATGAGCACTGGGGAACATGCCATGGGAGGCCTTCTTAAGGAGCTATCCCAGGGACTCTTTTATAACAGAACTCTGACAATTTTGTACCAACTATCTCTTGATGGCTATGGTCTTGCTGGTTTTTAAGATTCCTTGAAGGCATCTTTCTTCTTGTCCCTGGACAGATTACTCAGCTCAGTAACACCAGTTCCTTTGGTTCTGATTTAATATACAAATTGTTTAGGGTTACATTTAAGTTTTCAAGTGTTTCTTCTCTCCCTTATCCTGTCAGTGTAGCTAAAAACAATCAGCAGTGTCAATGCCGTAGCTTGAACACCGTGTTGCCTCCAAATCTCTTTTACCAGGTGGACTATTCTACTGCCCTTAATCTCTCAGCCTCCTGCTAAGTCTTGGGACATGGGCAAGATATGGACATTTTCTTTTGTTTGAGTGTAACACTCATAACACTGGTTCAGTTTCCATTTGAATTGTTGTTCCCAAAAGAGTGATCTTGAGGCTGGCCTAGTGAGCTCCTAGGTCTACCAGTATGCTGTTTTGTATTTTGACCTGAATCACTCATCATGCACTTCTTATGGCATTCTAGAAATTATCTAACATCTGCAAACCTTTCTGAACTCCTCCCACAAAACACTTCCAAGGCCTCACATCAACATATCATATCTATGGCAGTCACCTGACTTCTCTCTGGCACTAGTTTTCTATAACAGCTTTTTGTAGTCATAACACAATACCAAATGCCAGTAATGTAAAGAAAGAGACTTTAGCCTTATGATTTCTGGAAATTTGGTCCACTGTTGGTTAACTTCAAGGCAACATCATGGTAAGAAGGGCCACACAGAGTACAGATGCTTAGTTCATGGTAGCCGAGAAATTCATCAGTGGAACAAAGTCAGACAAGTGCCCACAGACAGATACAGATCCTGAGATCACACCTTCATGAGGCTCCTCACACATACATATGTAGTACAGAACCTGTAATTATTTAAATATGTCCTTAAAATCTCCTGATTTGGAATATCATTTTATATTCCTCTTCACTTGTATTATTAAGTTAGCTCAATTTTTTTTAATGGTACCAGACATCAAACTCATGATCTTGTGCTTGCCAGGCAGGCACTTATGATGCTGAGCTAAATCCCTGGCCCTCAAATCTTATTTGATATTCACTGCCATTGATTTATATATAGTCTCTGTTTTTCAGACCTTGTATCATCTGAATGAATTTATTATACACTCTGATGTCTAGCTCAACTGGGCTATTTTCTATTTTTGTATAAATCTTCCATTTGTTTTTTATTTTATGACATTTAGAACTGCATGTTTTTTCCTGCTTTTAACAGCTCAAACTAAATACCAGTTAATTAAAGATGAATCCGTTACTTCGTCAAATTGTAATTCATCTCTACCTTTTGAGACCTTGTTAACTGTATATCTTTTTAAATATGGCATTTACTTCCTATTATTGTTATTTATAACTATTTCATATCAGCACATCATAATATATGATACTAAATGTATAACTTCTAGTATTTTTACCTTAGTATTTTTCAAAGAACTGCTTCCAGTGTTTCAAAAATATGAAGTCACCAGTTAGATCAGATTATAGAATTAAGTTAATGGTTCTATAATTTCTTCCAAACATTTTTAACAACTAGTTACAGCTGAGTAAGTGTAGCAAAGTAAGCTAAGTCATTTCTATAGAATGCAAAGTATCTGAACACCAAAATACTTGAGAAATACCATTAATGAAAACAAGTTACAGAGGTCATAATAAAATCATTGCTGATTAGTAAGGACTGGCAACATATTTCTACATGACACAGATTTGTTACTGAAGTCCAAGGAAGGACAGCATAATTCCAGAAAAAGGTTGCTTTGGTAGACCAGTTGACTTGACCTGTGCAAGGTAGTCAACAGGTTACTTCAGCAAATGGAGCTGGACGAAGAATGAAGTTTCATGACATAAATCATTAAGAAAACCATTAATCGAAGGGCATAAAGAAAGATAAGAAACCAGAAGAAGAAATGAGACTAACACATAACTTTCAGAGGCAAAAATTGTCAATGTTTGCAGCATGTGGATGCAGTTCAAAACAAGTTGTTTCTGCCCATGTTAGTATGCTGCTACTTTACATATGTGTCTATGGCTAAGGTATATGGGATAAAGACAGCAGATCTGGGCAAAGGCAGAAAGCATCAGGGATCTTTCTGTTCTTCCCCAGAACTGTGACACTATAAATGGTACAATGAGCTTGTTAAATAAGATAGGTTTGTCGAATTGTCAGGATATAGTGGTTTAAACAAAATTGAAAGTTTAAGTTAAGTCTAGTAAAACCAAGGGTCACAACGTAGTTGATTTCCACATGTGAAAACATAAATTTATTGAGCATGAAAATCTAATTCAGAGACATAAATTTCTTAGAGTATATAAGCTGCATTTGTGGATATATATTGTCATTTCATGTGTAGTTCATAGGTGGAAGATAAAAAGAATTATATCTCTAAATTAAATTTAATATTTATATAAAATGTTCACAACGCAAGACACATACTCATGAATTTTCTTAGACTTTGATATCAAGAAGGTTAACAATCTGTCATCAAATTTCATTCATTGTGTTATAAATTTAATTCACCATTCAACAATATTTTTAATCTCTCTATGTTCAGAGATAGTTTTTAAATAAACATCAACTTATCGACAATTACTTGTGTGCCTAGAGATTCAAATACTGCCAAGTGAAGTCCATTCCTTGTTTTAAGGGCGTAAGCCTATAGATCTAGAAACAGAGATATGTAGTCATTTTTAAATTTTAAAAAACAGTCAAATGATTTTTATGGGAGCATAAGCACAAATGTTTCTTACTCACCCAGAAAATCATTTAAGTGAAGTTGGTAATTTATAACTTTCAGTCAGAAAGTTAATTTTATATCACGTGAAAGTACTATGATAAGAATGAATCTATAAATCTTTTTTTGCTTGCTTTTCATGAGTCCAAACTAGTAAATTGAACCTTTTTTAATCTTCTTCATAATGTTAATTATACATAACTTTCACATGTACACATATACATCTTATTATCATAGTCTGTTAATTTTCAAAATGTTCTCATTGGAACTAAATCTTTTGATATTCAAAAAGAACTTAAGTGGATAGAAATTATAAATAGGTAGAAAAAGTTATTTGTCTCAAGATAGTTCTATATCATTTGTTTAGTAGTCAAAAAATAGTGAAACAGAAATAATCTCAATTTTTTAGCAAAGAAAATGTGTGACTAACCATGGTTGTTGTATATCAATATATGAATTTTTACTTACTACTTTATGAGACGAAAGAGGGTTCACATTTTATAAAAGTAAATTTGTTTACATTTATTTATTACCCATATAGCATATGCAAATAAAAGAACCCAGAAAGCATTTTACATTCAGTAATTTGATATGAAAAGCAAAATTTAAGACCTCACTAAGAAAAGAAATGATGTAAAAAAATAGCAAACATAAATGGCCCTATCATAACTACAAATAAAGTGATCTAATATTCAGAAGTTACCAGAAGTTTAAAAAATATGTATAATTAATAATTTAGCAAAAGTATGCACCACATGAGAAAACTTCAGCTATATCCAAATAAATTGAAGCTTGATGAAGGATAATCATTTAGCTCATAAGTGACAAAAAAGTATCTGTAATTCTATTCTCCTGTGGAAACAAACAAAATTATGTTTATTAAATTTGTGGGCTCATCTGCAAAAAGAACTATGCCAGCTGGTTAATGCTACAAGTTCTGCTGTAGTTGTCTCCACCGGTCCACTTGATAGTGAGGTTTTGGTATTTTTTTGTGTATGATACATTAACATGCCACACTGACCAGAAAGTATCTCTGGTAAACTGAAGCAGATTTAATACCATCTAGGGCAGAGGCAGAAAGAGCCAAAGTGTCGAATCTAATATCAAAACAAAACCTATCAGAACCTCAAAACTAGTTGTTAAAAAGAACAGAAACACTGAAATTTCCCTTTTCACAACGGGACTGGAATTATCTGTGAATAACAAACCACCCACATATAGGAATAGAGCAAGAAGCAGTGGCACGATGGATGAAAGAAACAGGATCAAAAGTACATTATTGTACCCAATCAGCTAAAATGGAGTGAAGATAAGGAGAACGAGAAGAGAAGGGGGAAGTGTACCAGGCAGTGCAGCCAATCGGAGTATAAAACCCGGCATTAGACAACGGGCTGACGGGCCTCACAGCAGGGCTAATTTCCAATATTTTGTCTTCTTTTTTTGAGGCAATGCCTCTCTTTTCCTCAGAACTTACCCTCTTCTTTGGCATATATATTAATATTTTGAGAAATAATAAGACTAATTTTCATATTTAGGTCAGGTTGGTAAAAATGTAAACTGATAAAAAGCGTGTATAACTACCTAGATCTACCAAAAATATAGAAGTTTAAAAAGTCTTCAAGATAAGTGACTATGTTTTAACGTAATACTGAATCAATTTTTCCTTAACATTCTAATTTAGAAACTTGCATGGCAATCACACTAGGAAGTTTAACTGTCAGGTTAGACTCTTCTTTCTTTATGGATATATATATATATATATATATATATATATATATACTGATGATTTTTTTCAATCTTACTTTCAACACTTTCTTAAATTCATGCCCCATGGATTCATACAAATTTCAAAAGTATTTGCCTCCGCATAGTGCTTCCATTTCCCAGGCCTTACACACTACTTTCCAGTGACGTATCTCAAACAGATTGTGGACCAACTCACTGTTCTGCTCAGAACCCTAATTTATACACAGTACTTAAGCCTTGTTAGAGTGGCCAGTTAACAAAAGTTGAATTTGGAGAGAATTCTTTCCTAGGTTTGTTTCTGATTTTTTTTCCACTTCTTTTATTCTTTCAGCACCATGAATAGCTCATGGATATCTGCAGAAATATGCCCTGGCCCTAAGTAAAAATTCTAAGTTGCTTAGAATGACGTAAAAGCTATAATCTTGTCTTTGGCTAAAAAAATCCAATTACATCTCCTTTTACTCATGTATGTTTTAGTAATAGAAAATATTTTTAATTCTCTGCAAAAAAATGCTCTTTTATGAATATGTAGACTGGAAAATTTCTTAGCTCGCTTCCTTCTGCTCTTATTCCTATATTGACAAGTTTGGCGATGACCACTGAAAGAAACGTTAAGACATTTGTGAAGTTATGAGCTGCCTGTAACTATTAAAAAGTGAGTCTTCTCTCTTAGAGAATGAAGTTTAAGTTTTAAAAATATACACCCTTAAATAATCACATTCGTCTATTGGATCCTCGGTGGTCAGTGAGATTCAAACCATTTGATTAACACTGAATTCAGTGAGAATTTTTTCCTGACAGGTTTTGTCAGCTCCCAGGTAAAAATGGCCTTGTCCTTTTTACTTTTCTTCCTTCATATTGTCCAACTATATTCCTGAGCAATGTCTTTTATGCCTTAGTTTTTTGTTCTCTTTGTATTTTAATTTGTAGTGCTTTTTTTTCTTAGGGAAAGTATTTTGGATCCTCAAGTTTTGGATGTATTGGTATTTTCCTGGATGGAAATGGAGCTCCTGTGCAAATAGGTAAGGACAGTAAAGGAAGTAGTACCAAGATAATCGGTGGCCACTGTGGCCCATGCCATTACTCATTTCTACAGTGAACACACTTCCACTTCTCATCTGAAATCTCTGTACAAAAATATTGCTCCTGCATGAATTATAGTTTGATACAAACAAATATTCTCATGTGTGTGTATCAGGATATTGTAGTGTTTTTTTTTAAAATCATGAAATCATTGTTATAGTCCCTAATATCTCACCCTGCCATCTTACAATGTCAGCTCATTAATACAAGGAACCCTGTCTTGTCATAGGGTATGATGGTAACTTTGGAGATTAAATTCATTAAAAGAAGAATGTGAGAACCAAGGAGTGGATGCTTAGAGGGGAGAGAGGTCTTAGTTCCAACCACTGTAAATAAACACAAAACTACCTTAGGGAAAAAATGTGAATCTGACTCAAAATAGTGCTTTAAATTAATGCTAAATTAAAATCAGGTCACTGGAGGCAAAATGCAAGAGTGGATAAATGTGTGCAATATAGGAAGGAAGTGTGTTCATAATATTTTATGAAATGAAATTAAAACTGAGAAAAGTGAAGTTTGTCTCAGCGGGATAAAATAATCATGTAACATCTTACAAAAATAGCACTTAACTAATATTTGAAGTATCACTTTTTTTTTGCATTATTATTGCCTCCTCCACAGAAAATGTAAGTACCATGAAGAAAGGAACTTTTCTAACTGAACTCATGTTTACAGTAGTCTTAAAACGCTCTGAGTGAAGAAAGAATTCAGAGAGACACTGTTTATGTGTAAACAACTCCAGGAATTATGGAATTTGAAGTAGAAAAATCTCAAATACTACTGTTCTATAAAAATTATTGAAACAATAGATTTTCGGAGATATTTCATGCTGCAGGCGTACTACTTGTTTTAAAAATAAATCATACAAATGAAACATGTCAAACATAAGTATTTTTTAATACACAACAAAAAAATCTAAGCATGGTGAGAACTTGGTATTGACATGCGTAGGAACAAAGCATTTTGTAATTTTGCCTTACTGTATTTCACCTGCTCTACAAATGAAAATGGAAATGTGTTTATGGAAAAAATGTGTATTTGAAGAAAGAGTTTGTGCTAATACAAGAGGATTTATGCAAAATGAGCATTACGTTTATCAATGATTTTTACCGTGACAGAAATAATGACTTAGAACCAAGACAATGACATGAACGAACTCCTTCAGCACCCATGAAATGCTTTTATGATCTGTGTAACCCGCTTACTCTTTATGTCTAAATTTTTCTATAACAGACACTTTGACACATTTTTTCTTCTAAAAAATGAATAATGAATTGTAATTGGGGTTGGGTTTTATTTTAATCCTTCACATAGCTGAGAACTGACAAGGTGGAAGTCATTCAAACTTTATGAAAATTTGCTCATAATGGGATTTATTCTCAATTTTAGCTTCAGTTATTTTAATAAATGATATTTTAAAACTTTCCACAATGTCTTCTAATTTAGAATTGCATCTATTATATCTTCTCATACTAAAAGTCAACGATTTCTAGACAACATCTCAATTAGGAAGCAGAAGGTTGGTGAGGATGCAGTGAAATTGCCACATTTCTTTTTCCAAGGTATTTGTGTTGGAGAAATGAAGCCCTGACAGATGTATTAGATGAACAGAATCAATATACAATACACCCTCATGAAGTCACCTTTCAGAGTTTATGGCCTCAGTTGTTTGTGGATTTTTTCTTAGAACCTAACTAATAATTGTTTGAGAAAACATTGCAAATTCAAGGAAATAGTGTTGGTTTTTTGTTTTGTTTTGTTTTGTTTTGTTTGGTGGGGGGAGGTTTCTATATAGCCAATCAGAGCATTACTCAGTTCTATTTGCTGCTGATTGGCTGGTATCCTGTAAGCCAACTCCAGCATGCACAACAGCGTTCTTGCATCATAACAAGTTGCCCCTGGTTACCTTTAGTTGTTTGTGTACAGCGTAGCATTGACTATTCCTGGCTTTGTTCTTCTTAGAGTCCTAAGATCCCTAAGATGCCTAAAATGCCCTGTACCTTATAAGGCTTTAATAACACAGTATTTTATTAAATTAAATTACCCTGCTCCAGGAGACACTGAATATTTAGGGTTTAAACTATAAAATTAGGCATTTTTCTGACTATATCTGAAATCCACGGTTGTTCACAATTCGCAGGTTCTCTAGGAACAAAATTCTCACGAATTTCAGGTGTCCACAGTAATATAACATAAGTAATTGTGAAAAGGATTTTAGTAGGTATATCTACAGGATCAGAGATGGAAGAATCCACAATGGCCTTTTGCATGCTGGAAAATCAGATAATGCAGTAGCTATTGAAGGTCAAAGGCCTGGCAGCCCAGTGCAGAGTCAGCTTTGTGAGGCTGCTTTTGAAAGCTGAAGTGTCTCTTTAGAAGGCTGAAGGAGCTGGGCAACAGTGTCCAAAAGTAACACTGAAGACTGATGTTCTTTCCTTCCAATGAAAACACTTCCTTTTTCATTCTCTATTTACTTTGTCTTTGCTACCAGACTTTTAGTTGGTGCCATAGAGGAGTCTCTTCCCCTCAGTTTGCTGGCCTGCGTGTCACTCATCTATAGATGCACCCCAAATTTCCTAACACACGAGGTGGTTCTTACTCAAGGCCATTTGACAAATCACAATTAGCAATCATGATGAAGAACATTGATTCGTATTTTTTTAAGGTTTGTATGATTATTTCTGCTTTTCTTCTATCTTATGAGAACAGCACATTATATCGTATTAAAGTAAGATGCCCAGTCTCCGGGGGTTTTGGTTCCAGTGAACCAAAGGAACTCTTCAGTGACAGTGACTACTGACATATTCCCCTGAAATCTCAGGGATTTACAGGTATTAAGAATTTCCAATATTTTCTGACATTGCTTGTTATCTAAAAACTTCATCTCTACCCACTAGTGTTTCAGAAGATTAAATCTTAATGGGAAAGATTGTATTATATAAGCTCCTAAAAGACAGAATATGTTGAGCCACAGTTTCAGCGTCAATTTAATTACTCTTTCAATTCTCAGGTATTTCCGGACAATTAAATTTAATTTTTAAAGTTATGCTTCCTTGATCATTTTATGTGCAATGTTAAAAGCTTTATAAATTAAATTTAAAGTTGGACTTTATTTTTCAGCAAAATTGTCAAGAAATAGTTTTTTCCTGCTAATAGGCAAAGAAGAAAATGATATAAATTTCCTTAGAAGTCAAACCTGACATATATAACCTCAAGTGAAGTAACTGTCAATTTTCTTATTTCCTCCCGGAACTAAACAAAATAGAATTCTAACATTGTTTTCTTTTACTTCATAAAACAGTGTCACAGTTGTCATTGTCATATTTCTTGCTCTTAAGTTTATAGTATCAAAATTAAATTACTGTAACTTTCTGGACATACTCAAAACTTCTTTATTGATTTGTCTGTTCAAGTGGTATTTTCAGTGCAAAGAAGCCAGTAACAATTTCTTATGTAATTAATGATTTCGGGCTATTCTAAAATAAGAATTAAGAACTTGAAGTGTCTTGGGATATAAAAAAGTAGTGTCTAATTTCATCTTTTCCTTATGGAGCAGGAGGCTAGAAACAATTTGGATGTGGTTCAAAGTGCTCAGCAAGTTTCACGGACACTAATTACACTGTGAGGTAAATACACACTCATCTTCTGTGTACGTACATTCTAATAAAAATGTAAATAGTGCAAGTTTAATATACAAAGAAAATAGTGCATGGAATGACACCATCAATGTTCAGGTAATAAGTTCAGCAGATATATTTGTGAAAAAAAATCAAGCCATGACATTTCATATAGTAAAGTAAGATTTTAAAAAGTTCAAATGAGTACAATGCTCAGATACTGATGAAGTTGTGGTTGGTGTTGTTCTCCTGATGTTCAGCTAAGTTCTGAATACAGCAATAACATGCAAGGGTTGATGTATTTTTTATGTCAGGTATTTAAAACTTGAAAGTGAAATTAAAACAATTAGAGTTTTTGTAGCTTCCAAAGGGATAAAGTTCCAAAAGCTAAATTCAACCAGACTAGACTAGATAACTGAAGATTGGATAACTGAAAAATATTTTTAACATGATAAAAGGAAATTTTAAATATCTATACAGACAAAATTTTTTGTTTTCATGTATATGTAACTAAAAGTGATCTACAGATTTAATATAATTCATACTGAAAGTACAACATTCTGCTCATTTTTTTCAGAATATGTAGCTATCTTTAATTCCATAGGATTCAGCAAGACAAAATGATCTTATTGCCAAGGGAAGCTTAATATCCCTTGAAGATAAAAAGTTACTATGAAACTATGGTAATCAAAACATCTAATTTTTAGAATTTAAACATGCAGTAAGGTGAATAGAATTGAGATGTCAGAGATATATCTACAAGTAAAAATATAGCCCATTTATTTTTATCAAGGATACCAAAATTAGTAAAGGGGAAAATGACAAGATCTTCAAAAACTGTCTTGAGACAACTGAATTTATCCACTTGACCAAAAAAGAAAGTGGACTCATACTATAGCATGTAAAAGTAACTGAAATTGGAATAATGACCTAAACATCAGACCATCAGGACGAAAACCATAAAAACCAAAACAGACAGTGTAGATTAAATACTGATGATCTTAGATTTGGCAATGGATTATTTATATATAAAACAAACAAATATATCAACAATTATATATATATATATATATATATATATATATATATATATATATATATATATAATAATTCAATTTAACTACCTTGAGCATTATAAGGGACAAGTAATAGTTTGCTGGGCTATCATAAAAAAATAGCAACTATTGAAGTTGCTTAAAAAGCCATTTATTTCCTCATAGTTTTAGAATCAGGAAGGTAAAGATCAGGTCATTTTTCCTTTAAGTTTTTTTGCCAGGTCTCTCTTTTCAGACTGAAGATAACTGCTTTCTCTGTGTGTCCTTATGTGGACTTTCCTCATTGTGTGAACACTGCCATCTCTTTTTATAAGAACATTGGCTCTATTTTACTAGGGCCCCATCCCTTCCCTATGATCTCCTTTAATCTTCTTTATGTTTTAAAAGGCCCTCACTTCAAACACAGTCACATTGTGTGATAAAGAGAACCCATGTACCAAGGAAAAACGCCGTTCAATCCATAACAGCATATTGTCAAGAAATTTAATAGTTCACCTCCCAAAGGAGCACAAATTATATACTCAGTAAGAGTCGAATGTTCTGAACTAAAATGCTTCCAACTCAACAACAAAAATGACAAAAAAATCCACTTAAAAATGAAAACATAGAAATATATTTCTCCAAAGATATACTAATGCCAAACAATCGTATGAAAAGATACTCAATATGTTCAGTTATTAGGCATGTTCAAATCAAAATCAGAAAGAGGATTAATGTATCTCATATACTCTAAGAGTATATTTTAAAACTAAATGTAAATACTGATGAAACTGTTTAGATATTGAAGTTTTCTTAATTTCCTTTCATTGCTGAGACAAAATACCCAATGCCCAAAGTTAAGGGAGGAAAGTTTTATTTAGGTCACAGTTTGTAGAGGTTTCAATCCGTAACTTGTTGGCCCCAGGCAGGGTTGTACATGTCTGAAGGGCAATGGTTTATGATGATGGAAGACAGCAAAAGCAACAAAAAGAGCGTGGAGAAGCAAGTCTCTGTCCCTTATGTTCCACAGACTACCTGCACTATAGTGAGTGTAGGACTCACACGCTTAATCTTGGCATATTCAGAGCTATGCTAAACCAAACAACAGACTGATTTACTAATTACATGTCCTAATCCCAGAATCACACACTCTAGATTCAGTCATCTCTGAAAAAGTCCTATGACCACATAAGACTTTGTGAGGGGGACGTCTAGATATAAACCATAACACCCTTATATGTTACTCAGCAAAACATCATAAAATTCTTCAAGACTTTAAAAATAGAAGCAAGTACATGACCCTACAGATCTGTGCCTATTATAAAAAACTGATTGAACTCATATGTTCATAGGAGCACCTTCATAGTAGCCAATGATAGAAAGAGCTCAAATGGTTATCAATGGGTGTACTGATGAGCCAGTGATATGTAAATGCAAAGGAAAATTATCCTTAAAAATGAAGTATCAATATATACTACAACATGAATATATCAGCAAGACTTTGTGTTTACTGAAAAAAAGGACAGGCAAAAAAGGTTACATAATGTATGCTTATTCTAACATAAAATATTCTATAATCAGTATAGGAAAAATACAGATTGAGACTCAAAAAGACTGAGATAAATAGGGAAACTGTTAAATAGGTAAATGTTTCCATTTGGATTGATGGAACTGTTCTGGAACCAGAGAGGGTCAGTGGCTGTGAAACATTTTACATGTGCTGAAACTGTGGGATTGTTCAGTTTATAATGTGAATGTTTTACTGTATGAATTTCACATGAATATTATTTTTAAAAAGTGATATAAAGACTTTGTCCACATAGGTTTGAAAGAAAATGTCATATGAGAAATATTGAAATAAAATGTCATATGAGAAATATTTGTATGCATATAACACTCCTGAATCCCAAATGGAAACTAAGCATTAAAGTACAATGAATAGTGTCTGAAAAGTATGCTGTGGGAAATCCTATTTGTGAAATACTTGAAAACCTTTACAGAAAAAATTGTATGTCATGTTTAAAAAATTCAATACTCAAAGTTTTAAAAATGAGGATGTATCTCCAATCTCAGAAGGAGATTTACAGAACTAGGGAAATCAGAAAATATGTTGTGGAAGTAAAGTGACCACACTCCTAGTATTAAGGAAAAATTGATTGTCCCTCAATGGTAAGAATGTGGTTTATACCTATGAGATACATTTCTATACTGGAGAAAAGTGGCTCTAAGTATGCTATACTGGGAGCTTATTTGTATATTTTATTGTAAGGAATTAATTTATGTTCATGTATTAAAATGAAGAGCAAACATTTTCTATTTTCTGGAATCTGAATATACCTTTCTAGTGATGTGTTACTGTATTTCACAATGAGAAAACTTTCAAACTAATTGACTTAAAAAGAGGAAATATGTATTTTAGGTAATGGTTTCAGAGATGTCAGTCCATGGTCAGTGACCTGCATTGCCTTCACAGCTTTAGCATGGCAAATCCTCATGACAGAGAGTGTGAAATGGAGGAAGCTGCTTATGTCATGATGGATGAAAAGAAGAGTTACAGAAAAGGGCTGAGTCACAATACCTTTTTCAAGGATATATTCCCAGACCTCTAACTTCTTTCCATTAGGCTGTACTTCTTAAAGGTTCCACCAAATTTCAACATAGTGAAGCTGAAAATCAAGTATTTAAAATACACTATTCAGTGATATTCTAGTATCAAATTGCAGCACTTCGGATGTATATTTATCACCATCAGGCAAATGGATTTAAAGCCACTTAATTTATACTCTGGTCATCAGTGAAATAACTGATAATAGTATTCCTAAAGGTCATAATTTTATGACATTTCTTAAATATTTCCATGTAAGAACTCTGTTTACATCTTTCAGGTCATTGAAATTATACTTAAATATGTGCAGCTATAAAATAATTCTATTAAGGCATTGCCACTATACCGTGCACTAGTGCCTAGAGAAAATTCAGATATGCAGAGTGTACCAGACATACAGAGGAGATCAGCTTTTTCTTTTTCATGGTCTATCAATCTTATGATTCAGATCGACAAGGTTACACAATACATTGTATTCAGAGGTTGGGCTTTTGGAAGGCAGGGCTTTTGGAAGGTAATCCGACCATAACGATACTTACTACATTTATCAGTGGGCTGAATGTGTTATAGGAAGTAAGACTTGATCAGAAGAGGTGGGTCACTGGGGACATGACCTGGATAAATACGTTCCTGTTCCCTAAGTCCTCCCTTCTGTGGTGGCCATGGGTTGAGCAGCTTTCCTCTGTCATGTCCTCTGCCAGTTGTTTCTGCTCTGGAGTCATTAAACCATGGACTGACTCTTATGAAACTGTCAGCTAAGTTATACCTCTCTTCAAGAAATAGATATTGAGAATTGTGTCAGAGTTACCACTGCAGCTATCAATGTGTCTATGAATGTCCATCTTTCTGTTCATATAATACATTCATCATCTCCCCAGTGGAAGTTCTAACTAGTATACTACCTGATATTTACATCCATTTATAGCTGATTATTCAAGATCTCTAAATTACATGGTGCTGAGTGACTCTGGCCACAAAGAAAAAGGAGAGTTGTATGTTCATTCATTAGCATTTCACCGCTTGCTAATCTTAAGGATGATACAAATTTTGTAACCTGTTTAATGTAAATACATTTTGTACATGGCTGCTGTAGTTGGCATTAAGTTGATCAATTCAATATTTATTTGGTGATACAATTTTTTATAAAATGTGATAAATTTACAAGGTTTTAAATCCAGCTATATAGTCAAATATTCAACCACAGCTTCACCTAGCTACTGTTATTTTTTGCAGTAATTGAGATTGAGCCCAGTATTTCTCACTGAGTGACATGCCTGACCTGTTTTCATTTGTATTTACTTTTATTTTGAGACAGAGTCCTGCTGAACCACTAAGTTGCTAAGCTTTGCTTATACTGTATTTCTGTTGTTCCTTCCTTAGCTTACCAGAGATTTCAGGCATATGCCAGTAAGCCTAGAGCTCTCTCCCGCTATCTGTCTGTCTGTCTGTCTATCTCTGTCTCTCTTCTGCTGTCTCTCTCTCTTTCTGTGAAATGTCTTCATCCAGTCTGTTTTTTGTCTACCCTTTTTTTTCATATTGTAATATTCTGACAACAGTATCATGATCTTTGAAAAGAGACATATGTCTACTAAGGCTGTGGCTACCGTTTGAAATAAAAGGGGAGTTAGATATTTTAACCACAAAAGTGTTTCACTCTTTTCAGTGTAGATGCCAGGAATAAGAAGCCTTCTTTACCAAAGGTCTGTCTTCTTTATATCTTTTTATTCCAACTATATTGCCCATATCTCAACCTATAATTCGTGTTACTTTTGAAAAAGTATAGAATATAGCCAAATAAAAGAAATTTTAAAAATAACATCATTAGTTTACCTGATACTACACCCTAAGTTTTTTGTTTTGTTTTGTTTTGTTTTATGTACCAGGGAGCGAATTTAAGACCTCGCCTTGCAAGGCAGGAACCTATGCTGCTGAGCTAAATCCTCAGCCCCACATCCTAAATTAATATGTGACTTTTCTTCAAAGTAAAACTAACAGGACTCTTCACTAACCCTTGTCAAGACTCAGGTTTGAGTTTCTTGTAGAATACGAGAACTTTCAGTACTGTTTGATTTGTCGCATTTGGCGGTGAATAACGGAAACGTAAAAACCGTGGCTCGAAGTTTGTATCAGTCGCATAGTAATATTCATACACAGATGATCAGGTAAGCCATGAATCATACTTCTTTCTGCTTCCCTCCTATCAGATCTGCTTGGATTTTATTCTCATGGTCCAATAAAATTTTCACCATCATGCTAGCTAATTCAACACTCTCTTAGAAAATGCAAAAGTGAAGATTTACAGCTATGTAGGAAAATTCCCAGGAAGAGTTGTTATGAACTACTTAATCTTTGGCTCTTTGGTCACATGCCATTACTTGACTAAGGTAAGATGAGATATGCATATTTTATTGTAGTTGGCCTTGACATTAACTAAAAACTTAGGATCCCAGTATGAAGGAAAATGTAAAGACAAACAACATTTTCTGCATGGATTATTTTATTGTGCTTTAAATTCACTCTATAATCATTTAAAAAAATGGTGAAATATTTTTACATGATTTTAGGATGCTGTTAAAAATGTTTAACGTGCCATATTTTTTACTTTGGAAAATTTAGTTCCCATACCTTTTATATATCTATGTGCTCACTTTCTTGTGGTATTTCATGGGTTTGACCCCAAACATAAGAATAAAAATAAGTGGTCTTGATTATTTAGTTGGCATTTATTAAAGGTAAATATAACATATATTGAATAAAAATCAATTTTTTGTGAGCTAATGCAAATCAAATTACTCAGGCAGGAATTTGTTGATATAACATAAAATATATGAAAAATACAATAAATATGCAATACATATAGAATATTTTAAAACAATTTAAGTATATGTCATGCAGTTTGTATGCAAAGAAAATTAATTTGACATACACACATTGATATTTGTTGCAAATATTTAAGATATAAGCATATTTAATAAAGCACAAAATATCAGATTAGAAGATAAATACAGTTATCTCTGTTAAGAAACATTTATTTCACACCTTTACTGTGAGAAATGCTGTAAAATATATTAGAACTCATAATAGTGTGATCATATATGTTCTTTTAGACCAATTTTATTTGTGTTGAAAAGTGTACTCTTTCACTTGTGTCTCAACATGCTGTCTCTAAACCATGTCTTAAAAAGTTCTATTACTATTACAGTGCATGGGAGTGATGGGAGGAGAATGGCATGAAAATAGCATTAAGATGTATTATGTGCATGCACCAGCAAAATATGCAAACATTATGTGCTACAAACATATACTAATAAATGATTTAAAACATAACAAAAAAGTCCATGGAATCGTTAGAACTTCATGTAGGATTTCCATGAGGGATTTCTTTCCTAGTAAATTGGAAAACATTGTGTTTTTCCAAATCTCTAATCTTCAGAAAGCCTAGTCCAGATATTTGCAAAGTTGAAAACATAAATATATGGCTACTATAGGAATTAAAGCTTACCAGTCAATCTGGAGAAGATACTGGGTCAAAGATTTCACTCACATGAATGAGAAAGCAAGAACAAGAATCTACTACGTAGAGATGAGGGATAAGGTCAACCGTTCTGGAAGGTGGGAAGGAGAACAGTAAGTAAGGAGAAATTGTCACCATCCAGTCAGTTTTGCTTATAATTTTTGCTTTGATAAAAGACTGTTCCAGGCCTGGTTTGCTGCTAATAGCAGTCCTCTGAATAGATTAAGTGTTGATGAGTTGTACATGTAATAGTGTTTTTATGCAAACTTGTGGGTGATATTCTAAACCTTAAATTTTGATACAAAATGTTATGTTAAGTAGGCACTTCGGTATGTGAATCTGTGCATGACATAAAGTCTGTTAAGAGATACACATGTTACAGTAATCATACACCACCTGCTGTGTTTACCTGTATATGATAACATCTACAGATTCAGTAATTGCAACTACTATGACATATAATTTATTTATTAACATTTTTACTATACATATAAATGAATGTAATGAATAGTGGAAATAAAAGACTAATTTGATCTTGTGATTTGCTAGCATTTTGGGGGAATTGTGATTGCTTTTGCTGATTTTCAAAGTTTAATATTTACCATGCAGTACGGGTGTTATGAAATCCCCTTGTAATTTCTATTACACTATAATTCTGGTACATTACAGTTATCATTTTTTGGCAGGCCAGATTTTTTTCCTTATTCATAATAGCCTGTTTCTTAGTCAAAAAAACTGTCCCTGCAACATTGTGCAAGGTCTCCCTAGGACTAACTGGGGTTCTTCATTCTTAACCATTAGGGTAGGTGATCCCATGGGAAGTGGCTAAGATGGACACAGTACAAATAAGGGTTAATTTAGTTTTTTTATAGTTGATTTAATAAAAAGTTTATAACTAGAGGGAAAACGGGACTAAATATATTAGGTTTTGTGCTCTTGAGAGATACTGTGTGTAACCCAATCCATATTATGTTTCCTACATTCTCAACATCACCAGTATTGAGAATCTTAATACTCTATAATCACTGATCGAGTTCATTGAGTGACTGATTCGAGGACATATCCATAAGAATATATGTATTAGGTTATGTGTAAGATTAGTAATAATGTGCTATCTAGTGATATAAGATAAAAATTTACCCATAGCAAATAGTAAAATAAAATTTTATCTGTGTAAACAAGCATTTTCCTCCATTGGATGGAAGTGAAATCAGGTCCTAGAAAGGATAACCCTGGTGCTCACTGGATATGTGTCTATATAAAGTTAATACATAAAGTTACTCTACTGTTATAAATAATTCCAAATTTATGGTTAAGTAATAAATGTCTCTCATCATAAGCTAACTACATTCATAATAAAATCTTTCCACTAAATATGTTTCTGTTACCACATATTCCTTGTGAAAGATTGAGGAACTAAATTGAGTATGGCATAAAAATTGCTTTAATCTATCTTGCAACAGACAAATATTGATAAAAATCTTTAAAGCTTTACATTTATATTATCACGTAGGTGTCATTTAACTACTTTTCTCCTGAACTTTTCATGTATTCCATTAAAAACAAAGTGACTATAGATTTATAAGATGTAAAGTGATTTTAATTTTTTCAGTTTCCTTAGATATGACAGTTTGTCATAAATTTCAAAATTTTTAAAATTTTTAAACCTATAAATTATAAACTACAGTCAAGTGCTTGATGAAAATCAAACTAAAGAAGTTTAAAAGGCAGTATCTGTTTAAGTTCTTGTCAGCTAAATTATCCCCTTGCCAAAATGTGAGTATGCTGCCTTAAAACCATGCTTCAAATCTAAAAAAAAGAGTAGGAATGAATTGTTCAAAGGAGTGTTATTTCCTTTAGTCTTGATAGTTTTATTATGTGAGCTGTCTGATTCATGCATCTTTTCTTTCCCCCTTTATACTTACACATATTTAAAGCAGTAGTTCAAGCCCAGCATCTAGCCACTTGGACTCTAGCATTCCTCTTCCTCTTCCTTGCTAAATCACAGAGCAGAAACAGGTCCTGGTAACCTCCCAGGAAAGGAGCAGCAGGGGAGATTTCAGTGTAGAATTAGGAGCTTGAGAACGAGGGAGGCCCCCTGAAACAGCCGGGAGGCGGGTGAAAGGGGATACAGTGTGGCTTTTTCCTTCCCTCTCTAGGCCAGGGCTGCCCCACCTGTCTCTGACGTCCCTCAAAGAGGAACAGCAACGGAGATAACTGCGGACTCCTTCATGTCTCGAGTGTCTCACCAGCATTTTAAGCCTTCTCCCAGGCTTCTGTATTGTACTACAATGATGAAGGAAATGTGGCTTTCTAGCCACCGTTCACAGCCGAGCTGAGGATTTGTGGTGTGGTGGCTTTTCCTCCCAGACCCTGCACCCTACACCCTAATGCTGTCACCCAGTCATCTGTTAGCGTGAACCAGCCTCCAGTACTATGTTTACTGTTCCTGATATTTTCACTTTCTCATTTTTTCTTTTTTATCCCTCCAATTACATTCAAATTAAAAAACATTGAATTCAATACTATATTTAAATTTCTGCCATGCCTGACATTAAAAATAAAAATATACTAAGGACAGCATGATTTGTGAGAGGGTTTCAAATCATGATGAGGCAAAAGTTAAATAATAGAAAAACTCAAATAATACATTGATAATTTTGTCTAAGTAGAAATATATATTCTTCATTAGAAAAAAATCACCAAAAATATTACAAAATACAAATGATGGTCCGGAAAAATATTTTCATTTACATCACAGAAAAGGGGAAATTTTGCCTAATATGCAAACATTATGTATACTTTTTAGAAAAATGATAAATAGTTCCAAGACAAAAGTAGTGAATGATGTCAGTGCTTTAGTTAAAATGAACTGATCCTCAGCAGACAAAAATAGTGGTGATTTTTTGTTAATAAAAGAGCCAGGCAAATACTAAAACTGCAATGAGATACAATTCTTTTAAAACTATGTGGTAGGCAGAGAATAAAAATTTGCTTTTGTTTTATATTATAAAATAATTTTATCAGGGAAGGAAAAAATGGATGTACTTTGATATCATAATGTTATGTGAAATAAATCAGACTCAGAAATTTAAATATCAGATGGTTTCTTTTATACGATGAGCTGAAAGTAGAAATAAAGAGCTAAATAAAAGATAATAGCTAATAGGGATATCAATCCTTTGTAAAACAGTAAATATTCAAGAGATAGAAGGATGGGGAAGGGGAAACACTGGAAGCAGATGATTAATTAATTAAGACTTGTTATGTACATGTACCAACTCCCCAAGGGAAATGTTGTCATTAGGTACTGTAAACATGCAGTAATAATTAACTGATAAAGGAAATTGAAGTAGAAATTAAAATTGAACAGCTTGTAGGAAAGGTTTTGTCAGTCTTTGTGGTGAGTGGCTTTTTCCATTAACACAAGTCTTTATTGGTAGACCTTTTCAGTGGTAGAAAAATCAGCAAAAAGTGTCACAAAGTGCTACAGGTAAACCGTGGTCAGGAGGTACAATTTGGAGTTGAGCAGAATATAGCTATGTCAGATGGTTTGTTTGGAATAAATTCCACTGTGCATATTTTAAAGGAAAGGCTTTAAAATATTTAACGGAATACCCACTATATTATTAAGATCAAATAAGTGTTAAATTCTTATTGTAATTTAATGTCATTCAACTGGAAAATTATTTATAGTATTTTTTTTGAAATCGAGGTAGTATATATATTTCCATGCTAAAATAAAAACTTTAAAATATTTTAGTCTTACTTATTGAATCACTCTTATGACAATAAAGGTAGTAGAGGAATTTGAGAGGAGACCAAAGCAGGAATACACTAAGCAACCATGGGATTCATTACAAAGAGCACATTGCAAATAGACAAGACCTTCTCCTGGGCTAAGAACCTTTTCTGCTCCTCCTTTTCTCTTTCAAATACATATACACTGTGTTCATTTCTGGTTTTAAAATATCACATGGTGTAAAACAGAAGATCAATTTCAAAGAAAGATCAACTAGCAAAAGAAGAGCATGCACTAGATCGGTTTGACGACAGATGTCTGTCTTCAGAGCAGGACATATAGAATAAAGGATGTCATCACTAGAATCCAGAGATCCTGCAGAGATCAGTATTGCTCATTTCTCGGTTTCAGGGGAGTCTCCTCTCTTTCTTGCCACTGGAACACAATACCTAACACAGAAAGTTAAAACATGAGAGGTTAATTTCCACCCATGTTTAAGAAGTTTCAGTTTGTGGTCAGCAGGCTGCAACCAAGAGCAGCATAATGGAAGGGTCTGGTTAAAGGAAAAGTACACACTCTCGGTGGTCAGGCAGCAGGGAGGAGTTGAAAGACGTGCTCTGCCAGGTCAGACCCCCAGTGTCCCTGCTTCCTGACAAGTCCCTACCTCCTAACTCAAACTAGCTGCAACACTCCATAATGCAATCACCTTCAGGGCTCTCCATATAAACCAGGGCGAATACCATGAAAATACAGTCTGGAGGCATTTTTCCCCTCACGGTACAGTCAATGATTTAATTTTGCTCGCACTCACTTTGTATTATGCACTATTTCCCAAATCAAACATTCATATTTTGTTTTAGGTAGGCAAACCATTATCTTTGTGTCAGTTTCACAAAGATTTCCTTGACTCTGGAAAAATAAAAAATGTCTGTTTGCACAGATGAAAGCAACATAGCACACTAAATGAAGAAATGCTGTAAATAGGAGTATCATCTTGTCACTTTCAGGATTGCATCTGGGTTTCTCGGAGATGTAAAAATCTATTCTGTTGCAGATACATTTTCTATATTTCTTGGTCAACAACAAGAATACAGAGCTGGGTTCATGATTTTCTGCTCATCTCTGCCATATTACTACAATCTGAATTCTAAGGTTTAATTTTAAAAATAATTATCTCTAATAAAACTTCTCATTACTTTGTTGCAGATCATGTGGAAAATTACTTTGTTGCAGGAAACAAAAAATATCCAATGTAATCTTTTCTCTTTAGAGCAGAAATGATAATTGGATTAATCACAAGTCAAAATCTTGGAAAAAGAGATTTTTTTTTTTTTTTTGCAAAACTGAGACTTGCTTCTCATTTAGAAATAACACACAAGAGATTAGTAGTATTTGATAATCCACTACAACTAGTCATTATAATAATGATTTTTTTCTCAAATAAAATTCAAACATGTTAACTACTGTATCCATGGGATGTGAAGAGAACCTAGGCTAGTCTGTTAGAGAACCAGCTATGAAGATATCTTCATACATTAAGAGACAACTAGAGTACTCAGTGTTTGCTTATCATCTTATTTCATAAGTTTTAACCACTCAACAAAATAGAACACGTATCTTACTCTATGAATCTTTGGATTGGAATTTTGTAAATCTTTAATGATATGAAAAGATCATGGAATCAAGCAATTTCTAATGGTTTAATTCTATTTCTCTTTGTATTCCTTAGGTATAATAATTTTAAAATATATTTTAAAGGGACAGTATTTGTAGTATTTAGTTTAAACTTGCAATAGAAATAAAGGTTTTAATGAGGAGCTTGATTTAAATTTCTTTAGGCATATGTTACCATGAAATTTTAAACCTAAAAACACTTGAAATCATTTCAAGTTATAGATGAAGACTAAAGGTTGGGAGAAATGATATTATTGATAGGAAAATATATCATAAATTAAAATGATATGATGAGAACTTATCTTAATTAGTACTCAATTTGATATTGTATGGACTATGAAGTTAGGTAGGGTAAACATGAAAATATTCCTCTCATTTGATTTAGGCAATTATAGAAACATTTTTATTTACTAGGTTTTATTTAAGCATAACACAAAAAGCTCAGAAGTGTCAATTGTACAACACAAACAGAATATATACTTACCAGCACTTTGATTAAGAAATGGAATACAATCAGCCCTTCATTAAGATATCACTCTCATGTTGCTTCCTGTCCAGTGAGGAATTTCTCTTTCCTTTCCATACCAAGTGATTGGCTTGTTAATAAAGCCAGGAGTTAATGTTATATATGAGGTACATTTCCTATGCCTTGCATAATTTCCTGAAAAGCATATTGTACAATTTGTTCTGTTCATACACTTTCATCATTATGCAACAAATAAATCATTGTATAAAGTATACCATAAAACTTATATTTTGCTACTGAGAGATTGTTTTTACTATTTAGACATTATGGCTAATTTAGTTATAAACTTACATAGATATCTTTGGTGCAATAATTATATGCTTTGATTATGAGTGGAGCATAAAAAATGGTTAGGCAAAGAAAGAATGACAGTGTTTACATGCTTATTGTGTATACCAATGGTTTTTTAGTGTGGTTATACCAAGTTACAATTAGAAAGATTCCTTTCCTTCAAATTCTTCCCAGTAATTGATACTTTTAGTCTTTTAATTGTACTTCTGTTTGTGCAGTTGTAATGCCTAAGTTTTTAATGATTCAATAGTGTCACAGATAGTATATTTGAAATGTAAGATAGAAAATAAAAAAAAACTGAACAAGGAACAGTTAAAATTTCTGTTTCAACTGTTGTATTTATTCACATCAAATTGATCATCAATATAGTTTAGCTAATATCTAACATGTTTACAAATGTTTTCTATTCATTCCTGTTATTTATCTCTTTTACTACCTTCTGTGGTTTTAAAGAGGACATCCAATAACACTATCTCCTTTATTAGTATGTAAATGATACTTCTTTTTAAAATTATTTGGTCTTTTGTCAATTTTTGCAATTTATATTTTAAACAAACATTATAAATAACTGGTTTTTGGAAAATCACAGTTTCTTGTAGTAAAGATACCTTATAATGAGTGTATTCAATGTCAGTGCGAGAAATTCTTATGGACTTGTTTTCAGCTCTCTGATATTTTCCTCCATCACGTAAATCAAATAATGAGGTGTGGAAGGCAATCTTCCTTTCTCTTAAATGCCTCTTATGCAGCATTTCTTTTGAGTGCTTTCTTAGATCTTTTTTATATCTCTGCTTACATTATACATTTCTATATTTGCAGTTAAAATGCTTAACATAATATTTATGTTTAGTTTACTTTATCTTACTGATGACCCCAAGAGTTTTACCAAACTGAGAATTGTTTTGATACTTGCCTTGTCTCTTTAAAATATACATTGTATTCTAGGTACCGCTCTCAGACCTTGTGCCTGGGCACAGGTTTCCTGTGCCCCTGCCAGCCCTGGACCAGGACCACAGTGCCACTGGCCAGCTGCCCTCAGCGACCTTCCCTGGCCCAAGTACTGCTGTTGATGGTTAGCTCTCACTTCCCCTCCCAGAACCCTAAACTGCAGTGAATTAACCATGGTGGGTTGACTGGAGACTCAGTAACCCCTCACCCAAACAGAAGACCTCAGCAGGCTCCAGTCAGTGTGGAGCCCCTAAAACAAAGGTCTTTATAGGGTCTTCAGTGAGTTTGCCCCTAAAACAGAGGTCTTCAGAGGGTAAATAGGAACAGTAGCGAAGCTCTCACCAGATGTAAGACCTTAGAGAGCTTGGCAAAGGTGTAGGTGACTCCTTCCTCCACACAAAGAAGATCAGGCAGGTTGAAGACTATTCCAATAAGGGCTCCCCTAACTTGGAGAAAGTTAAAAGGGCTTATGAGACACCCAGAGACACAGTAGGGTCTCAGCTGAGACCAACACTGTAGACAGGGAGATCAGGTGACCTGTGATAATCTGAAGACACAGCAACAGCAGGAACTAAGGGTGGACTTATGTCAATACTCCTAGGCTAGTCAGCCCAGGAATGTAGGACTCACCCAGCAGAACCTGCAGGAGAAATTCAGGTGACTAACCCTCCTCTTCATTGTGATACTCAATAATCAGACAAACATCAACCACAAAGTAGGGCCCTAAGATACACACTACTGACAGTTTTGACTATTAGGATTAAAAAAACATGTTAGTCCAAAAGACGAAAATGACAGAGCAAAAGAAGTAAAATGCAATCTCAAACATCTAGTCTATCAGGAGCAAGAATAGGTGACAGTGAAATATAGGACTTTAAAAGCCATACACCGGAAATCTCTGAAAAGATAGCAAATGAACTAAAGAAACAAATCCATAAGGCTATAGAGGAAATAAAATTAGAAATAATTTATCATGTAAAGTCCAACACCTGTTTATGAAAAAAACCCTACAGAACGTAGCAATAGATGCTATTTACCTCAATCTCATAAAAGCCATTTATGACAAACCAACAGCCAACATTCTACGAAATGGACAAAAACTGAAAGCCTTCATTCTAAAATCAGAAACAAGACAAGACAAGGATTTCCACTATCACCACTCCTATTCAATATAGGAAATATTATCCAGAGAATCAGACAAGAGAAAGACATAAAAGGAATAAAGATAGGAAAAGAAAAAGTTAAATTATCATTATTTTCAGATGACATGATACTCTACATAGAAGACCCAAAAAGCTCCATTAAAAGACTACTAGAGGTAATAAATAATAGCAGCATAGCTGGATACAAAGTCAACACTCAAAAATCAATAGCATTCCTATACACAAACAAAAAATTCACTGAGAGAGAAATTATGCAAACATTGCCTTTCATAATAGCATCCAAAAAATGAAATCCTTAAGAATCAACCTAACCAAGAATGTATAAGACCTATATGCTAAAAACTATACTACTCTAAAATAGGAGATTAAAGAGGATATTAGAAAATGTAAGGATATTTTTTGCTTTTGGTTAGGAAGAACCAACATTGTGCAAATGGCTATACTCTCAAAGCTGTTATAGAGATTTAATGCAATCCCAATCAGAATACCATTAACATGCCCTACAGATCTAGAGAATATACTCCTAAAATTCGTTTGGAAACAGAAGAAACCTATAATAGCAAAGGTGATTCTGGGCAACAAAGGCATGACAGGAGGCTTCTCAATTCCTGACTTGAAACTATACTACAAAGACACAGTGGTAAAATCAGCATGATACTGGCAAAGAAATAGATCTGAGGATCAATGGAACAGATTAGAAGATACAAACACAACTACAAAGACACACAGCCACCTGATTTGACAAAGGGGCTAAATATGTCCACTGGAAGAAGGTTAGTCTTTAATAAATAGTGTTAGAAACATTGGCTTTGCACATGCCAAAGACTGAAACTAGACCCATGCCTATCACCATTCCCTAAAGTCAAAATGGATCAAGGACCTAAATATTGAAACAGAAACACTAAATCTACTGGAAGACAAGGTAGGTAGAAGTCTTGGAGACATATGGGTAGGCAGAGAATTCATGAACACAATGTAAACTACATGGGAAATACTTCAAAGAAACAGCAACTAGGATCTCATAATACTAAAAAGTTTTTACACTTCCAAAGAAATCACCAACAAAGTGAAAAGAAAACCCACAGAATAGGAAAGAATTTTAGCTGACAATCCCTCAGACAAACGACTTATATCCAGAACATATAAGAAACTGAAAAACATCAAGCCCCCCAAATTCAAAGATCTTTTCCAAAAATGGGTATCAGAGATGAGCACACATTTCTCAGATGAAGATATAAAAATGGTAAATAAATACATGAAGAAATGCTCTCCATCACTGGTCATTTGAGAAATGTAGATGAAAACAACACTGAAATATCATCTCACCCTGAAAGAATGGCTGCCATCAAGAATCAACCGATAACAAATGTTGACACGGCTGCTGGGGAAAAGGAACAATTTTCCACTGTTGGTGGGAGTGTAGACTGGTACAGCCACTGTGGAAATCTGTATAGAGATTCCTCAGAAGACTAAGATAAGAAGTTCCATTCAATCCAGCTATTCCCTGCCACGTCTTAGTCCATCCACGCCTTGTGACAAGGTCCATGGGTGGAGGAGAGCGCTTCAAGGAATCGCTTCTCCAGGAAAAGGACACCGCATGTGGGAATTGGGCGCAAGGATCTTGGAATGTTTTGTACTGATAATTGTAATTTGTGTAATTCACATATATATATTTTCATGTAATACTCAATATGAAATCAAAAATAGAAACTCCAGAGGAGTTACTAGAAACCTTCTAGATAACTTTGTGAAAACTAATTGTGAAATTTTACCTTCTGTGAGTAGTATGAGAGAGTTTATACAAAAGCTTTAAA